>WOGR01006196.1:0-13247 GCA_015342045.1 Leptinotarsa lineolata | reverse complement strand
TTTACAGAAATCGAAACAATTTACAAAAGAAATAACGACAGGACCGTAATTGAAAATTGTTGTCACTGATGATTATAGTTATTTCGAATGAAACGCTATAAAAATATCGAATGTGACGTATCAATATCTGTAATAAAAAAGACAGGCCCGTATTTAAAAAAAAGTTTATTGTGGCCATGTTGACACGAAACCTTTTATCGAATATTTATTATTACATCGTCATAGTACACTTCGAATACAATAAAAAATTCAATTTTTTGATATTCTCCGGAATAACAATAACATTCGAAAAAAAACGAAAAACAGCATTTTTGGTTTTCTTCGTATAATTCGAAAAGGGCGAGAGTCCCCGTAAATTTTCTTCCACCATTGTATTATTCCCGATGACAGTTACCTTTTTTCCCATTCAATCGTCTTCGTATCTGTTACGGTTTAGAATACAGCAATGTTACCACATGATAAAAGAAACCACCTGTATATCTAGAAAGCCATACTTAATGATGAAACCAATTTTCAAAGCTTGAGGAATGTGAAAGTATCACGTGCGTTATTGAATGCGCAAATTATGGTCTCATAGTTATTTTTATTAGAATGGAGTTTGCATAGATATGCAGGTACTTTTTGGTAAACGACTTGAGTTCCTTGCTTGTATGAAATGACAACAAACTAGGTATTTTTCTGTCCATCAAAGTTATGGACATGATAGTTATGAGGAATGGGAAATAGTCCTACACTTTCAGTTTATCTGACATCATTGATATTTTTCATTCGAAGCTGATCAGAAAGTGAAGGGTAATTTTGATGAAAAGGAAGTCAAGCTATCTTGTGCAATATTAAACTGCCATTTGGGAAATCGTCTGAAATATTTGTTTGAAGGTATTGATGTTCCTGATTTATCTTGGCTAATAGATCTTTGATTAGCAGAAGTGTGAAATTGAGCTACTATTTTTGGAATTGTTATCTATTGGAATGAAATTTATGAAATGCAATTAAGTATGAGTTGTGAGTTTGTATCAGTACACTCCTACTTGTCCCATAAATGGTAAACTTGTCAATCAACTACTTTCTTCAGTAATTCAAAATTTGTAACAAGAAGCAATTGATCTATTCAATAAAAAATATTGAATTAACCTTCACTCTGATTATACCGAACAACAACATTTTGATTTCAAATAATTCAATTCAGTGATTGCTCAATATATTTCAATGCAAATTCAAACTAAGCCAAGCCAAGAAACACTCCATTGTGAGATTTTCACTAAACAGTTTTACATAAACGCAACACGTGTTTCGCCTTACAATGGCTTCTTCGGGCGTGTCTTCACTAACTAACTCACTAATTCTACATAATCAATGCTTTATATAACTAACTTTACAAATTATTTGACAAGCTGTAGGTTCTTGAGAAGCATCTTGATGAGGTATGTACTAAAACAAAATCTATATCTCTTTTATATCCTTTATTATTTTCAGGCGTTACATAATACATACATATAGAATATATAATATACATTCTTCAAAATTAACGAAACTAACCTAATCATATTTAGAAAACAAGTTCATAATTTCAATAATCTATACCCTTAGAATGTTATTGCATACCATCTGGATAATAGAATATTTACTTCATATAATATGAACAGAAAATATAATCCCAGCAGTCTTATTTAATCTGGGTGGTGTTGAACATTGTTGAGACCATGGCAGGACGAAAAAATAGTAGGGCCGTTTAAAACTTAAATCAAAATAGGCCGTGAGCAACTCTGACTGAATATAATGTTGAGATGAAAACACATGATAAATGTGCTGCCTTTAAAAGTATTTACCTAAGAAGAATTGAACATCATTTCAGTGTTTATACGATAATGGTCAGATTTATGTCATAGCTATTGTCCGGGTTTTCTAGCCGTGGTCTGCAGGTTTTTATGCCTTACATTTCGTCGGCAACTGCGGTGGACATTATCAAAGGCGATAAGGTAATGGTCGAAGTTCTCTAGTTGCTCTCAACGCAGACACTGCAATGTTGGAACTGATTTTATATCATCATTGGTGAGCATGGATTCGTTTCTCTTAATTGGATTGAATGACCTTGTTTGTGTACAATTCAGGACAGGCAGCCAGTTTTTATTAATGTTAAATGCCTCTTCCTTTCTATTATCCCTATGTCTCTGAATTTCTTTTGCCTCTCTATATTTTCTTGGATAATAATTTTGATTTTTATGAAGTATTTCTGTACCTTCGAATGAAATAATGTGAGTGCCTTTTTGTAGAGCATATTCGGTTACAGCTGAGTTGTCGCTTTGCCTGAGGCGACAATTTTCTTGTGTTCAGAGAGACGAGTACCTATAATTCTTCTCGTGATTCCAATTTAGACTGACCCGCAGCTACAAGGAATCTCTCTCAGGTAGGAGAACGACAAAGTAACCCCAGCTTAGGCCGGTTAAGGAAAAAACTTTCCTCCTGTATGTTAAACATGTTACGGTTCGGGAGAAATTTACAGAAACATGACGTGAAACCAATATTTAGGCCAACAAAAACTATCAGACAAAATCTAAGATCAACTAAGGACCGCAGAAAGCCTTTAGCAACACCTAAGATATACCGGATTCCTTCTAGCTGCGGGTCGACCTATATTGGAACCATGAAAAGAAGTATCAATAGAAATCCAAAAACACAGGGATAATTTTATATAAAGAAAGAGGCCATGAACATTAGAAAATTCTGGCTTCCTGCCTCCAATTGTACACAAACGTTGAGAACAACCCGAGCTCTTCAACCTTTGCAGTAGTAGGCGCAGTCTACCGCAGTAGTAGACGAAAAGTCAGGCATAAATATAGCAGACTACGGTCAAAAAACCCGAAATATAGGTTTGATACAGTTATCTCAAGCCGTTAAAGTATACACTTTTTGATCAATGGGCAGAATTATCATTTTTGTCACAATTAAATTTATTTTGACTACCATATTGCTGAAAACATCAAAGCTTAGTGCGTCTCAAACAGGAAAACTCATCCAGAAACATATCCTGTAGCAATATGGAAATGTCTCTTATCAAATTGCAGCGTATTCATGAAATTTCTTTGATTATGTGAATTTTATTCAGGTAATTAAGTTTCGCTTCATATTTTTGAAAGAATGTCTGAAGTTCCTCTTGAAAAAAATGAATAGCTCAGCAAAATTTTATTATTTGACAGTTTGCTGGTTATCTGTATAGAGTTCTCGTTTATTATTAATTGTCCAGCGTTGAAGATAAAATATTATAGATCTTGAAAAATAAAATTTTCTATGTAACTTTAGTAACAAATAAAAGTGTTAATAAACACAAAAAATTTTCATTTTTCATGATGATCCCTTATCACGTAGTAACGGCTACATCCATCAATTAATTATAAATCAATTCGTAATGCTGCAAATACTTCAATTCGAAGAATGAAGTTCATTATTCAACTGCGACTAAACCAAATCGAAAGGAGGAAGAGAGCGAATGTCGATATTTGTAAATAACCAGAAGGATATTTTTCTATAGAAGTTCGGCGAAAAATAGAATCCAATTTCAAAGTTCATTTTTCTGAAGAGCAATGTGGAAATAATTCAAAACTTTCCTTGTATCTTTTAGTATGAATGGAGATTCACATGAGGGATTTGAAGCGGGTATTACTCGGTTAATTTAGGGACAAAACCTTACTTCCAACATGTAACCACAATTATTGAGCAATTTTTTTTTCGTGGTTTGAAGGCTATGAGGTCATTGGCCTTCTACTGATGGTTTGTTTATCATTTCAAATTTTTGAGTATAACCCTATACAAAAGAAGAGTTTTGCTACATAACGAATAACAAAATAAATACGCAGAACTAACTATCGTGGAAATAAAACAGAAACCGGGTTGAAAAAGAACCGAGAAAATGGAACATTTTTCGAGAAAAATCAATTCAAATTTTGACAATGTAAAATGACAGAACTTTGAACATGTGGTTTTTATCAGCTTTATTATATTTAATATGGATGTATACATTTTTAACACGCCTAATTACCTCATTTGTATGTTTGTTTGTTTGTAACCGACTCCTTTGGACTCGATTTTGACTAACTTTAAATGGACAGATGTATTTTAAACTTTGTACACTTATCAAGAATCGGTAACAATACAATAATTTCATAAGTTTATCTCATTATCCTGGTCAGGATCGCCAGGATTAAATAATTTGCTACCACAGTATCTGTGTGAGAGCAAGTGAGACAGCCTCACTGTCTGTGCATTCGAATATATTTTATAATAAAATAAATGGGCTTGAAATAGGAAACCAAACTGAAAAGTGGAAAATAAATAATAGTTAAAAAACTTTTAAAAAACGCTTCAAAAGCAACACAAACTAAAAAATGAAAAATAATCCGAAATTAATTCAAGATTGTGTTCAACATCGATAATGAGTACACTAGCTTGATGTAACTAATGACTTTCAATAAGTTTGAAATCAGAATAAATCTATTCACAAATATATCAGTAGTGTTATGAAAAAGCGTGGTAAAAAGTGGTAAAAAAACATAGAAAATTTTCATTTCTCATTTTTCACGATGATCTCTCACCACGTAGTAACGGCTACATCCATCAATTTGATTAAAAGTTGGGTTGCTGACTACGAACGTGGTGATAGACACAACGATGATGCAGAACGCAAGGGACGTAGTGGACGAATGAGGTAGTAACACCAGAAAACAAAAAAAAAATCATGAAATCGTTCTGAATAATCGAAAAGTGAAGTTGCGTGAGTTAGCTGACATTGTGAAGGTATGAAAAGAACGTGTTGGCTTTATATTGCATGAGCATTTCACCATGAGAAAACTCTGTTCAAAGTGGGTTTCGTGCGAGCTCACTGTTGAACAAAAGTGCCAATCTGGCTAACAGCGTCTAACCAATGGATATTCAGCACCCCACGCTATTTTACAAGAAAATTAATTTTTTTGTTAATAGATTCATTCTGATTTCAGATTCATTGAAAGTCATCAGTTACATCAAGCCATAGGACTCATTATTGATGTTAAACACAATCCTAAATTAGTTTCAAATTATTTTTTATTATTCAGTTCGTGTTTCTATTGAAGCGTGTTTTTTAATTATTTAAACTATTATTTATTCTATTTCATCAAGGCTTCTTTATGGAAAACCTGGGAAAAAAGTTTTTGGCTTTCTACTGTACCATCTTCATACCAAAAATGTGGGAAACTTAACGAATAAAGGAAGAAGGCAACTAATTCAAAAATAAACTTCACTTAGATGTATAAATCGTCGAAAAAGTTACTTTCAAATACAAACTGAAAAATGAAGCCCTCTTGAAATAAAAAAAACTTTCAAAACAATGACTTTGGTTTGAACATTGAGTTATACGATAATCACTTTTTCCTATCCATTTGTATTTCAACCATTTAATATGGAATCGAAACTGATAGAGATGAGAGAGTTACAATAAAAAATTTCATTTTCACTTGGAACACTATCATCCTCAGTGGCGTACTACGAAGTTTCGGAATGAAGTCGAAATAAAATCACCTCATCAGCATCTTTTTGGATAACTTAGTATCACGGCAATAGATCAATCGACTTATTTCACGATGGCAGTATGTAAACACATTTATATTCATTTCATTCAATATTAGAAATCTTGTTTAAATCGAAAGAAGTATATTTTTTCATTTACTTTTTGTCAAATTCTTCGAATTCCTGAATAGAACTGGCCCATACTTGATGAAAATCCATATTTGAACTCAATATTACAATAATACAGATTATTGTATGATTTTCACTAAAAAGGGGTTTTACAAAAACCCTTTTTTAGTGAAAATCATACAAAAAACTGTATTATTGTGATACTGAGTCTTTGAATTCTGACTACAAACTCAAATTTTCATTCATCAAACTCCAACTCTGAACTCAGATTTCTGTAAAATTCCGACTTGAAGAAGGTTTTTTTTCAATTCATATATGAAAGTGACTTTTATGCATGATCTACACATATCTGTGAAGAGTTTATTTTCAACTTGAATATCTCCTTCTCTCAGAAGATTCCTACAGTTTTTGTTCAAAGATGGAGAAGTAGAAAGTCAATTATATTTTTTCTCTGAAAAAATACTTGTGATAGGTAAATTTTCCTTGCTGAAACTCATTTTCCCGTTACCCACTGTAACATAATTTCTGAATAAAATTTGAGGATATTCAACACTCCTTCACATTATAATAAAAATCTTGTTGAATATTCCAGTAAAGCAAGTTAGTAACTGTTCCACTATAAACTTTTCTCAATGAGTGATTTTTCTTCCAATTTCAATTTCAGTTGCGCCCTCGTTAAATTCCCGAGGAAAAAGTTTTCATAAAGAAACATCGGCTCGATCTCCCTGCAGACTTTTTTCCCTGCCCCCCGAGGAGTACGTTCCGCCTCCTCGCAATAGAATGGACCGACCTCTGTCATACTACATTTATTTTCACGATGCTGAGTGAAAAATGTGTTTACGACACTTGACAAACTTTTCAGAAATGCAAAATTTAATTTTCCATTGTCAGGTTGCAGCGAGAATGTACTTGCTAAGTGTTTCATGTCTACGTTAACGTTATTTTTCATAATAATATCTACTTGGATAATACTGCATGAGAAATACTGGACCATTAGTAGATTCATAGAAAAATTCCTCTTCCGACAGCTTCTAGAAAATTGTTCAGTTCAATTGGTTATGGAGTATCTGGCCACATCTACTTCAGAACTTTGTACCAACAAAATGATTTGAAAAAATTCAATTGTGGTTTGAAGTTATGACAATAATAACTCAAACATCATTTGTTTACCTTATTCAACAAATCACTTCAATTGATGATTGTACTCGCTAATTGTTACGAGATGGATAAAACACGCGAGAGTGGAATAAAAAACGAAATATAATGTAACCTACCAGGTCTGTTCATAAAATAAGATGAGTGTTTAAATTTCGCAGGCTACGTACATTCGATTAACGCTGTTTTTATGTTGGTACACTCGTCTCAAACATATGTTCACAGTTCTAGCTATTCAGCATTTTCAGTTTGTTGATGAGAGGCATGGAAGTTAGAAGTATTTTGCGTGTTTCTGCTATCGAAAAAAAATTGATCAAAGAATTTGCATTAAAGTTTGTGTGAAAAATGAAATTGAGTGCTCAAAAATACCTGAAATGTCGATCAATCCCAAAAAGTCTAAGATAGTCCTTTTCACCAGGAAAAGAAGTTTATCGGGTCTGAAACCTCCCGGAATCTTCAAAAGTAAACTAAACTTCTCTGAAGAGGTGAAATACCTTGGTATTACCCTCGACAGGAAGCTGACATGGAACTCTCACCTACAGCATAGAGTAAAAAAAGCATATGTAGCTTTTGAGCGGTGTCGAAGAACAGTGGGACGCACGTGGGGTCTTCCACCCCGTATGGTCACTTGGATCTACACTACAATAATACGACCCATGTTGAAGTACGGAGCCATCGCATGGGGACCGAAGGTTCTACAAGCAATGGCCATCCAAAAATTTTATCAAATTCAGTAAATGGCCTGTTTGAACATCACAGGAGCCATGAGAACAACACCAACCGCGGCAATGGAATAAATTACCGGTCTGACCCCTCTGGACCTGTATGTTGAGGAGGCTGCGTTAATGGCCATGGTACGATTGCATGTGGCTAGTGTAAACCTAGTGAAAATGGGTCAATTAAGGCTAAGCCTATGGCAAGAAGCTTACTAAGTTACCTTTACTACAGGCAGGCCGTGATGCAATTGAACCCACTCTACAAAATACAAATGAAATACAACACAGAGATGCTGTAAATGCAATACGAATGTACGCCAGATCGGCAGGTGTAGGCCAAGACTCGCCGATCTCACACTCTCTCATTTACGATAACTCCGGACACTCGCATAAGACATGCCTGGCAGTTTTATCTTCCTGTTCACATATCCTGCATAGAGGTGTGTCTACTAGCCCCATAGTATGGAGGGTTTCCTCAGTTGACAGTGGCCAGTCAGAAATCCTACTATTAAATGTAAGTTTTTCCTGGATATTGCCAGATATTTCTTCGGCGTCAGCTTCCCAGGGTCACCCAGGGTGATCCTGGCAAGACTGCATCCTTCGATTCCATTTCACCTCTTCAGGATGGGTATCCCCAGGTTTCATCAAGTATCAGTTTAAAAAGTTTACTTCAAGGGGTTGAATCTATGTTCTTAGGCCACTAATGTAGGCAAGTATACCGAACGGCAAATGACTTTCAATAGGGTCTGGTATGAAATTTTGATAGGATTTTTTTCAGACACTCAATTGTATGTGAAAAACTTTGCAGTTTTTTGATAAAGTGAGTTAGTTGTTCGTTCCATTTCATGTTACTGTTCAACTGATCATATAGCTTAGAATTTCACTTCATTTTTTTAATATAAACAAGTCAATCATAAGATGGAGAACTGTTATTGCAGAAAAAAATAAGCGAAGTTTTTCATGAGCGTTCTTATTGAGTAGGTAACTTACAATCAAGCCAGATATTCATTATGCAAAAATCTGTCAGTTATCTCCTTGGTAGGAAATGGCCGTGTCATTTGTAAATCCAATAGTTTTCTCTTGGAAATCAGGCCAAAGATAACTGAAAGGATGTACACCAAGCTATGAGAATTCAATGGTTATACAATGCTGAAATTATGTGTATTACTTCATTTTCACATACCAACCATTGTTATCTAGCATACGACCGTGTGATAATTTCGTCGTCAGAATTCACTAAAAAACAAACACAGAGAATTTATATGATTTTGACTACATTACAGAAAGTCGATTCGATGTCTAAAATTATAAAATAGAAATTGTCATAAGGAAAACGACCAGATGATATGTCTCTCATACCATGGTAATACGGTAAACCTGTTGTGTGAGGCTTCTCATCTAGCCGAAAGTTCGAAGTTTGCTGAAACTGTAGCACTGTCTGGGGAGAAATTGAAATGGAAAAAATACCAAAATCTTGGTAACAACTATCTGTTCCATCCAGTACCGGTTGAAACTTTTGGTGTTTATGGCCTGAAGTCACTGTTATTTGTTCATGAATTCGAAAGGAGATTAGGCTAATTAACGACAGATTACCGTTCTACCTCTTTTCTGATAGAAAAAATTAGTATTGCTATTCACCTGTTCATGCAGCTGCAGTTTCGTAAGAATGTATCATCTTTTGCACCTACCGATTTCCTAGAGTCTGTGCAGTCCACTAGATACTCTTCAGGACAACAAAAGGATTGTTTCGAATTCTTTGGGTGCTTGTTGAATAATCTTCTGGAAAATAGTAGATTCAATACTCCTGACCGCTCTGGATTGAATGATTACGTACAGTCTTGTGTCTGTAGATCTTTTACTGGAAAAACTCTCACTAATTTAGTTTGTAGTACATGTTCAAGAGTTGGCATAAACTTATGTGACTTTCTGGAAATTCAACTAGCGTTTCCTACTGTGACTGATAACCAGTCCATGCAGAGCTTGTTGTTTAATCACCTGAAAATAGAACTTTCAACGGGTGATGATCAACTGTATTGCCAAATTTGCGCAAAAGTAATTAACTATTAAAAGACAACAAGTACAGCTGAGGCACCAGTCAATCTAATAATAACACTGAATATCTTTCAACATGATTCAACCTCAGACAGAAGCACCAAACTCTCACGAAAGTTCGACATCGATAAACACTTCAATCTATTTCAATCTTCATGCTGTCATTGTTCACTGTGGTTCTGGCGTTGAGTCTGGTCATTATTACGCTTTGGTGAAGGATGAAACGGACTGGTTTGAGTTTGACGATATCTTGAAACGAAATGTTCTGGTGATATCTTGAATTAATCGGAGCCTTTGGAGACACCCTATATTTTGTTCTATAAAAGAGAGGACATTGACAGATCAACATCTTCAGATGATGTGGTGCTGCAGCTTTTTCCAGGTTTTCCTGCAGCTGAAAAAGTAAATGCGCCACTGGAATCAATCAAGTCGCCTCGGAGCACCAATTTATTTTTTGTTGTTTCATTATTTCCATTACTTTTGAAATTTTTGATTACTACTAATAAACAAGTTAATTTTTTATTCAATACATATCACAAATTAAAGACTCGCCATGGTTGTCTTCCTTTCGGAACGCGATAAATTCAAAACCTACCAGTTCATATGATTTTCACCAATATGGACGAAGTGATTCAAAAAGAAGATTATTGTGTATAATTTTGGTTTAGATTTTTGTGAATTAGTTGAAATGTAACGATTTTATCCGTGATAAGTCAAGGCTGTGGTACAATCCTTACGAGACTCATCTAAAACGCTGCCTAATCCCTTTGAGATATAACAAAACAATTCACAACACTGATGTCCATCTTTTGAGGATAGCTTACTCAACCCATTTCAACGTTTGAAATGCTAGTCGAATATAATGTAATAATTCGAAAGCATTTTATATGAATTTGATACCAAACCTTGTCAACTAAATACGTTAGTTGCCTTGAGCATTCCATCGGAATTTCAGTTGGCCTTTACATAGTCAAATTATTACTCAGGAGAAAACTCATCATGAGATCGCGTTCTATAACTTTGAATTGCCCTGAATACATATTTTTAAAAGTCAGTGATTGAATCCACTGAAGTGAAAATGTGTCTCAGTATCTTGACTCATTTCTGTCTTTTAAACTGCGTGTTTGTCTTCCTCCAGGAATCCCATTCCATTTATTTTCCTCTTTCAAAATAACTATTGCAAACTTCAGACGACGATAGCCATATCCTCCTGTCTGATATATCCCACTATATTACAATCTGGGTTGGCCACTACACACCTCCTGAGCTCTTGACTGATGACGCTGTCACAGGAAATCGCCTGGGATCCGCCAAGAATCCGCGATGGTTTTTGCAATTTTCCGAGTGGCTGTGCATCATTGTTTCTCCCACCGCACAATTCTAGATGACTCGAATTGAGGAATTTCTGTTTTGTTTTGATTCGAGCGTAATGTTGCCAAACACGTTCTCTCTTGTTATTCTGATTTATGCGTTTGTTTTCCGAGCATCAGTTCTACAATGAAATTGAGTGAGGGTGACTTTTCTTGGTATTTTAATCTTATTCAATCTGAAAATGAAGATTTGAAAAAATTTAATACATGATGCAATACCTAGTAACATACAGTATTCATACAAATTGTCAAAATGAAACATGATGAAAATATTGAAAGACTACTTACTGTTATTTTTTGTATATACAGGGTGTAACATAGGTTCGTTGGTATATTAAGGTGACGTATTCCTGGGACAATTCTAAGAGAAAAAGTATATATAAACTTATGTCCAGAAATGCTTCGTTTCGGTGAGACAGGGTATTGAAATTGATTTTTTTGTTTGTTTTTTAAAAATAACTTTTGCACAAAATAAGTTATTTGCCCAAAATTCGGTATTAAGGGTTTTTTTTGACGTGGAAAATAATAAATTCGTATTAACTTCCATGTAATATTTAAAATAACAACTAGAATACTATCTTATACTGTTTTTTGATTTCATTACCTTCCACAATTTGCACGAAATTTGTTATTCAGGGTTTTTTTCACGTGGGAGATCATAATTCCGTAATGATTTCCATGTAACATCTAGAATAACAACTAGTATACTATCTTATACTGTTTTTGGTTTTACTACCTTCCACAATCTGAAAAAAAACGAAGCTGAACCATTAGAGAATCTGCTGAAGTCTAATAAAGGGCAAACTGAAAAGTTCACCCTGAAAAGTTAGTCAGTAACTTGTCTTATTCATAAGTTTGGCCTGCAAACGAAAAAAGAAATTGATATTGATATTTAGCTTTCTTTAGGGTCAACAATCTTTAACTGTTTTCAAAACCTGAAATTCACTTTAAAACGTTCGCCTCAATTTGTGAATAGCTTTTCTTCTTCTGGAATACGTCGTCCTTTCGACGTCTGGATGTCATATGCGATAGTCTACATCAGTGGTTCCCAAACTATGGATCGCGATCCACTAGTGGGTCGCGGGAGCAATTTGAGTGGGTTGCGGAAACAGATTAAAAACACATAATACTTTTAAATTGATTTTCCGTTTAGGAAAAAAATTAACGTATCTCATGACATGAACTTATTTCTTTTTCTCTCAAGAGGAGAAGTGCTGTCATGATTGTTTGAGCTTCGTAATGAACTAAGACTATTTTAATTGGAATATGATGATGGGGCAAAATGTGTAACAAAATTTTTGGAAATGTTACATGATGAAAACCGGCTAATATGGTCTGCATATTTGAGTGATGTTTTCAATACACTCAACATTCGTAATTTCACGCTTCTAGGAAAGGACGTCCACAAGTTCTATGTGGAACATAAGATCGAAACAAACATTAAAAAACTTGAAAGATGGGCCAATAAAGTGGAACAGAGCTCTTTAGCTGTTTTGTCACTCCTCAATGGCTTTTTAGAAAGTTCACAACATTCAAAAACATACCATTACATTTCAGAACATACTGGAACGCCCTGGAATGTTATGGAATATTCGAGACTAGTCTGAAATGTTTTGAAACATCCATTATTAAGCCATTATGGATCATTTCAAAACAGTTTTTGAGTACTGTGGAATGTTTTGGAACAATATGGAGCATTCACAACATTGTTTTCTATGAGTGGTGCTACTCATTTCTCAGGATATATGAAGCAAAATCCACCACCTCTCGTAATTTGAAGTGTATCATTCCTAATATCACACAATGTCATATCAACTTTCAGAGCGTAACCAGATACTCCAGCTACTGACTAATAATATCAACCGTTTATCAAATCGGCTCAAAGAAAAGTATGGTCACAAATTTCAAGATATTGCTACAGTATTGAGTGATTTTCTGCTGGTATCTTTTTGGCAACACTGTTTCGTCGGCCTACTGAGGAAGCTATTCGGAAGCTTATTACTAAATTTCGAACCCAGTTTACATTATTTGACATTAAACCACTAACACGCATACGTAGAGTGAGGACCAAAGAAAATATTGCGGCTGTATCCGCCAGTGTTTGTGATGACCGTGAAATGTCGATTCGCCGCCGTTCGCAGCAATTGGGCCTTTGTTACTCCACTACGTGGAAAATTTTGCAAAAGAATTTGGGTGTAAAACCTTATAAGATACAGCTGGTGCAAGAATTGAAGCCACACGACCTCCCACAACGTCTAACGTTTGGTGAATGGGCGCTGGCAAAGTTGGA
>WOGR01006195.1:0-13247 GCA_015342045.1 Leptinotarsa lineolata | reverse complement strand
CTTGTGTATTCATCTGTATCAACAAACATTTTAGAAGCCTACAGTGATTCAGATTGGGCTAGTGATATTAATACACGCAAATCCACCTCAGGTTGTGTTATAAAAGTTTTCGGAAATTTAGTGCAATGGACATCCCGAAAACAAAATAGTGGTGCTCTCTAATCCTGTGAGGCTGAGTATATAGCACTTAGCTATACCATAACAGAAGTGTTGTGGATCCAAAAGGTTTTCTTGGATCTTGGTTTTCAGTTGATTAGCCCAACAGAAATATTTGAAAACAATCAAAGTGTTATTTTTGTGGCAAATCAAGACAAATGTGAAAACAAACTAAAACATATTGATATCAAGTTGAATTTTTTACAAGATATAGTACGCAAAAACTTGCTCAAATTATCCTATGTAGAATCAAAACTGCAACAAGCAGATGTATAATAATAATAATATGCTTTATTGCCCAAAGAACATAATGAGGTATTTTAAGTAAAAAAGTTTTTTCATCGTTGGCCTGTGTTATAGTTATTAGATTCTCTAGGGAGCGGCTACTACAGAAGACTTTTTCTTTTTTTTCTTTTTGTGATTAAAATTTGGAAACATTTTGTTATATAAAATCAATAATTTCTCGTTACAGTAAACTGCATCTCAAAATACAGGGTATATGAAAAATTTTGTTGGAAGTCAAGTTGAAATCTTCTATTTAACAGTTTCATGTTGTTTCGGAACATTACTGCATTTGGGATTGATACCATTCTCATCGCTTGTCAATGTTTATTAGGTTGATATATTACATTTTCTTACTTGTTATGTTCAATAAAAAATCAAATATGCTTATTTGAATGTGAGATCTCTTCTTGCACACATCAATAATTTGAGGAATCTGATGTTATCGTCTGGCATCGCTGTTAGTCAAACTTAGCTGTAAAGGTCTATTACTGATGACAATGTCAATATTGATGGGTTTCAATTTTTTCGTGCTGATAGAGTGACCAGGGGTGGGGGAGTTGGTATTTACGTCAGATAGGGATTGAAAACATCAATAGTTTAAACATCGAATGATATTGAGCAAATTTTGATCAAGGTAGAACTGAAGTTGAGTATTTTCGGTGTTGGAGTCATATACAGACCTCCACAACAAAATTATTTGGATTTCTTTAACAAATTTAAAACTGAAGTCTCAACAAGCATTACTACTGTTGATGAAGTTTTTTGTCTAGGTGATTTTAATGTCGATCTGCTTGATAGTAATAGCAGAAGCTCAATGATTGCAAATGATACGTTTGAATTTCTGAAGCTGAAACAAATGATAGATGAACCGACCCACATAACAGATGAGTCAGCCACATTATCAGACTATGTATTAGTAAGTAATGAAGATATTGTAGCGGATATAGGAGTGAAACATGTACCAAAGATTAGTGATCATGAACTTGTTTTCGCTACAATAAAACTAAAAACTAGAATTTCGACATTACGTTTTGTTAATACTAGAGACTTCAAACATTTGAACTATCTTTTATTTCATTCACATTTGAAATCTATCCCATGGAGAATCATTTATGAACTGAATGATATAGACAGTTGAATTTTTCGTCGATAGCATAACCACAATCTCAGATATACATGCACCATTCGTTACTTATAGAATCACCAAACAATATGCTAATTGGCTTACAGATATAACTGAACTCATGATGAAGGATAGAGATAAAGCACAAGTGATGTTTGAAAAATTTGGAATATTAACTTATTCCCATCATTACAAGCAAATGAGGAATATGGTAAACTTGGCTGTGAAAAGAGATAAAAAGGCTTATTTTTCAAACAAACTGAGTACCTCTTAGACGAATAAAATTTGGCTTATTCTCAGAAATTTTATGAGTTTTGGACAAAATAATACTCATTGACTGGAATAGTTGGATGATACGGATACTAAAAATGATCATATTATTCACAATATTCCTAATCTTGAACCTGATGAGGACATTATTAAATACTATGAAAATGATCTGGAAAATTCAATACTCCTCCTGAATTTGTAAGGGTTCAACCTCGGGTTTTTTTTTGAAAGGGGTTGCCTCTGATCCAATGAGACACAGGATAGGGTGAGAAACAGTCTATTTTCGTCTCGAGGGGGAAAAGAAGTACTGGTTTGGTTGTTGAATTAGTTATAAAATAATTACAAATGTTTCGATAAAATTGTTAAAAGTAGTTAATAAAAACTTCACACACGTGTTTCATCATTTATAGTAATAAAAATCATTACCCACCTAAAATAATTACAGGCACGGGACTGGACGGTAAATCTTGTCCTTAAAGACCACAGTAAGGTGATTTTGAACGAAGTTCACTTCAAAAAGCAAGCAAGAAAAATCATCGAGCAAATATGGCGCATCAAAAACGTTTTCACTCAGGTCTCTAGAGACGAAAAAGAATCCCGACAGTCGTTCATAAAAAACCCGACACTGGAAATACTTTGCAAATGCAAAAAACCCGTCAAAGTGAAATATTAGTTGCCTATCCCGGAGGGCATGAGAGCCGTCGCTACTTATGATTAAGGGCGGTAGAAAACTGTAAACAACAGAAATCGGCCTCCACTGCGGCGGATAAGTTACCGAGAAAATTCACTAGATGGCGAAACGCTGCAAATTAAAATGAAAATAAATCAAATAGATATGTTTTGCCACATCTTCGTCCCCTCTTCAGACAGGTGACAGGTGTCCATTAAACAAAGGTAGAGTGGAACCTTTGAAGACATTACGTACATTAAATAGGCAAAAAAAATACTAAACAATGGAAAACACGCGTCAAGGCGGCTTGTTATAACCTTTAAGGTGCGAGGCGTGAAGAACTCCTCATTCGCGGTCGCTATCCGAGCCTTGCAGAAGGTACGTATCATATCATTTATTCGATAAGGTCCCTCAAAAAGTAATAATAATTTCCTTGTTTCAACTTTCAGGGCTGACGATATATTGTTCGCTTTCAAGAGAACAAGCTCACCAGGAATAAACTTCCTATAGGGTTATCCAGGGTACATAACCGCCCTACGCTTAGGCCTGGACTTCATTGTCTCCTGGGCCAGAACGAGTTTATTCACTGCCGGGAGGTTGTATCAACAGGTGGCACCAGCTGATCGAGTAGAAGCTTTTCCCGACGCACCTCGAACTCAAGTTTCTAAATGCTTGAAACCACGTTTTTGCTGATTTTTCGAATAGGGGACTGATAATCAGAGTAAATTGGTTTATATTCATTGATGAAATGTCTGAAAAAGTTTCTAGGTAGTTGAAAAAATCGAGGGGGTGCATGGAGCCTTCATTATCGAAAGTAGGTAATGATTGTACAGATTTCATTTCGTGGGTATACAAATTGGATAAATATGATGTACTAGTATTATTGTTTGCCTGAGGGGCCACAGTTCGAGGATTATAATCAAATCTGATCTAGAATGAAGTGTTGAGCTTGATAATGTTATTTGTCATTATATTCCAACATGTTCGATGTATTTCAACTCAAAAATGTACTTCCGTTGCTATTATGCTAATTGGCTGTTCACCACAGTTTCCATATTCATCCAAAATATGATCTAATGTAGTCCAGTACTTGGAGACTGGGGGAATTGAGGCAGGAATAGGCAGAATACAATTTGGTCTCCAAGACATTCCTTCCTAACATTTGCATTAGACATGTTCGGAGAAGGCCTTTGAAAAAATCTCTGATTTTCGGAGATCTGGATCAGTCTAGTTGATTAGTTGAAAATAATCAGTTTTTGTCAACTACATTAGCCAGCTACTTTTGTACGATATTGAAAATATGCAGTTGAAAGACAACATTTTGTTGAAGGAGACAATGCAAGCGATGGACTTTTATTTTTATCAATTTTTCACTAATTTTACACTAATGTCAGAAGATATATTTTAAAATCAAATTAAATAAGATAGAAATCATCGAAAAAATTATTCAAAAAAATAAGGTATAGAAAGGAAGAATGATAATTTTTTGTCAAGATCTAACTGCCTTCGATATTTTGTCATATATTTCCGGAAAAGCGTCATCACATTTCATTTCACTTCTCAACTTATCGTACAAACTGTGATCAAACATCTCTCTGAATTCTTCTCTAGTCATGTATGTATCAGCATAGAGCATTTGGAACCTGTGAACAATACAGAACCAATAATTGTTATTCAGTTTCAATTCATGCGAGCAATGATAGAAATATTAGCATTTTTGGGGTCTTGAGGAATTACATAAAATATGATGTATGACTTTTATGGGAAAACGTATCAACTCAAGATATTTCCCAGCTTTGTTTTTCAATCTTCAATTCTGACATGAACACAATAGTTACGTCAGAATATTTACTAGAATTTGAGTGGATGAACTGTTTTCCGAACAGTTTCATTACAACAAGAAAATTACAGAAGGCGAAACCTTACCAACTGTCTTCCAGGTGGAAGGAAGTGAAAAAAATTGTTTTCTATCATCTCACTTTATATTTCCCAAATTATTGAGATTATCATTCCACCCATCCATTGTGGAAGATTTTCCTTTCGAGGAAGACACGAATAAAATGTGGAAGATGTAAATTCGTGTACTCTTAATTCGCAGTTAAATTATGTAACACATATAAATTGAAGGGTCATCAACTCGTGTGAATATATTAAATGTATTGTACAATTATTTCGGTGGTCGCGTAGGTTACATTGAAGGCTGGAATTTTCACAAGCCATTGAAATGATTCAAAATTCGAATGATATATCGAAAGTCTCTATCGATGCCTGTGCAGGAAAATGTCAAAAGATTACAATATAGTTTTTGGGCTTATATCATAATAATAAATTATACAAAGTTTGTGAAACATGTGACTGTCTACAAAAAGTGTGCAGATCCTTTTTTGCATTCGGAAGATATTGCTAGTCTAATGGTCAGAAAATCTCAATGTACGTGTATGTTACATGTTGTTTATTGACCTTTACCATTCATAACCAAGGTGAAATGAAGTTCACAAGATCAAATGTCAACGCTGATTCTGCGAAATCAACACTTGGTAATACACAGTTCTTCACACGACTACACAAAGGCTTCTTATTCTCTTTGTTCTATTTTTAGCCAATGTCAACAGGACACAAAGACTCTTTTATCTTTTTTGTTTCATTTTTGTACATATAATTAATTATTTTACTATAAATACCATCCTGCGAGACGAAATATGTTAGTTATAGTTATACTCAGACTTTGTCCCTTTCAAGTTTCAATTTGTATTCTGGAACTCAAGGGAACACAGTACTGTTTCCCTTTTTTCAAAATAGAAAAAAAAATCAGAACTTATATTTCAAAATTGGCGCAGTCGGTAGGATCCTATATACTATCTTATGCACTATCCAACACTATACAGAACGAGGAGCAGTCTAACCGATAGTCGTGGATTCCGATCCTTCAAAAGAAAAACCAACAATTAGAGGACAACAAGAAAATAGCAGAACAGTCTCTTTAACGGCGGAAGAACACGCGAACGCTAACACCTCCGGAGCAACGCTTATGGAGCAGGATTTCATCCTCTATGGACAACCTTTGGTGAGTGAAAAAGAATCATCACGATTTTCCCATATTTTTCAAAACTAAATATTTATTGAATATTCATTAATAAGTCAAATACCAGTTCTATTGTCAAACATCATGCAGACGCAAAGTCTGCACCCGAAATTGAGCCTACAAATTCAATGAAATTTTTCCAATCATACCTGAATACGATGGAGATCAAATCTTCATCAACATATTTTTACATGCTTGTAATACGGTTTACCGTATGACTGTACAAGATCTGAAAAATTTAGTAACTTCACACATCTGAAATAATTTGGAAGAAAAAGCAGCACAATTAACAAGTTCTCGAAACCCACAAACATGGGACGGAATTAAACTACTGTTGATCCAATATTTTGGTGACACTCGCGATTTAGCCTCTTTGAAACAAGATCTTCAAAGAATCCATCAAATGCCCAATGAGTCCCCTTCAACTTTCATGAACAGACTTCTAATCCACGATGCAAAATTCACGTGGCAATTCAGAAACAATCGCTTACTCTGGAAGAGAAGCAGGCACAACAAAGTCAAACACAAACCATGACTTTGAACACACTTCTGGCAGGACTAGAATCTATAAATAGTAAGAACCGGAAACCCAGCTTCTATGCTTGAAGCTATTCAAAGGATAAAACGAGCCACAACTTTCATATTTTCAACAATAAAAATTTAACTAAAATGCAAATACCATCCAGCATAAAAAACCACAACCCTCCATTCAACAAAAAATCTGCAATCTCTGTAAAATACAGGGACACAGTTGAAACGAATGTAGAACTAGACTACAAAATCCCCAAAATTTTCAAAGACAAAACCCTCAATTTCAAAATTTCCAAAGTCCACAAAACCCGCAATTTCAAAATTTTAGGCCCAATACATCTACAACTGTGACCAACCAGAATAGACCACCGGTAATAAAACAAAACCCAAATCAACAAAGACCTTCGGCGATCCAAACAAACCCAAATTTTAAGAAAACAAATACACAGAGAGCACATCCTTTCAACTCATCAGATTTCGATTATTATACAGCTATTTTTAACCCTGAATATAAACGCTTTGAAACCCAACCTGAACTTCCCAGAACAGAAATCCATGTAGAATCTTTCCTGGATAATTCAAAAATTTATACTACATAATGGATGCTACCTACCAATACGTTCGAAATATTAATCCACACAGGAGCCGGACTTTCAATTTTCCGATCAAAAACAGCGGAAAAATATAGAAATCGATTTTCTGAAAATATGATGATCCAAGGTATAACCAGTTAAATTATTTTGATAACCGAATCTGTATTGACACTTTTCTCAGACGCAGATCCCCATAAAATTTATATTTACGATCTCGACATAGAATTCGACGAACTTCTCGGAGTATAGTTGATTTAAAAAACAGAAAATTAATAACGGACTCCAAAACAGTACCTCTCTTCAAAATATCTGATACTGAAAACACCTCAGTACCACCTCAACCGCTGCAAATTCCCCAAAATTCAAAACCAAAATATCAAGTCACGAACTCAGAAACCTCCACTACCAAAATTGACGATATTTTCGAATAAGATCCTGATAATAACGCATTCGGAAGTAAATTTGACTAACACTGATATTTGGAAGATGAAATTCCAAATAACAACATAAACATAGAGATTCGAATTGAAAGAATTTTCAAATTTAAATGTATCCTTACGAACATCAATGCTATACTGATAGCTCAAAACACAGAAAACGTTCGTTTACCAAATGCCCTAGAGAGAAGTAGATGAGCAAGGCGAGTTCTCAACCTCAATCATGAATTCGAACACTATACCCAAAACAATACACTTCTCTGACATAAACATCGAATCTTTTCAAAATTTATCTTCAAACCACTCAAACAAAACAGAAACGAAACAGAATCAAATTGATAGAGAATTTGAAATTGAAAATCAATTACGTTTAGATCATTTGAACGAGAAAGAATCTAAATTAATAACGGAAACATGTTTAGAATTTTCGGACATTTTCTATCGAGAAGGTGATGGATTAACGTTCACAAATGAAATCAAACACTCGATAAACACAAAAGACGCGAAACCGGTCTCTACAAAATCATACCGCTACCCCTAAATTCACAAAGAGGAAGTCAGAAGACAAATAAATGAAATGTTAGAAGACGGAATAATACGCCCTTCTATCTCTCCCTGGTCATCTCCAGTATGGGTTGTTCTAAAAAAATAGACGCATCTGGAAAACAAAAATGGCAAGTAGTTGTTGACCTTCGTGATCAACTTCGTAAATGTCAATACTTCACGACCCTTGACCTTGCTTCTGGTTTCCACCAAATCGAAATCGATGACAACAACATTCCAAAAACGGCTTCCACGGTGAAGAATCCTCAAAATGAGCTTTGGCCTCAAGAGTGCCCCATCAACGTTTCGAAGAGTGATGGACAACATTCTTCTCGGAATCCAAAATGAGCGATATCTCGGTTATACGTACGACATCACCATTTACTCCTCTACCATTCACGATCATATATCTACACTGAAAGAAGTATTTAAAAGACTTCATCAAGCTAATCTCAAAATCCAACCAGAGTGCGAATTCCTCAGAAAAGAAGTAGCATATCTTGGTAATTCAATCACAAAAAATTGAGTTAAATCAAACCCAACATAGTCGATTGCATTATAAACTTCTCAGAACCAGAAAGAAATGAAATCATTTCTTGGATTAGTAGGATAATATAGAACATTTATTTAAAATTTCACAAAAATATCAAAACCTCTCACAAAATTACCCCTTTCAAAAGCATATGCGCATATGCTTTTGGAGCTGTACTATCTCAAGGCCCCATTGGAAAAGATTTACCCATCGTATACGCTCCACAAACCCTCTGTTCAGCAGAATCTAAGTATTCTACAATTGAAAGAGAATTTTGAGCCATAGTCTGGGCAGTCAAACACTTCAGACCCTACCTCTTTGTACGAAAATTCAAACTGATAATAGACCACAGATCACTCACATGGTAATCATCTATAAAAGACCCTGGCAGCAAACTTGTTAGATGGAGCCTGAAACTAGAGGAATATTATTATGAAATCATATACAAACCCGGAAAAATCAATGAAAACGCTGATCCGTTTTTAACTCGAAATCAATCCCATAAGGTATTTTCATCTTACCCACAAACGAAGATTTAGACCTTGAAATAATTCAAGATCCGAAAGAAGGAACTTCTAAAAACTTCGACAACCCTGAAATGGAATATTCAGCTGAACATATTACTCAAGAATTCTCAACTTTCGTAAACTTATATAAAACCGAATCTTCAACTGATTATTCAAAAGTTGAATATTCAAATTGTCAATTACTTGACAAGGAAAATAAAAACGTCTCGATATTTCCCCGACAAGAAGAACTCAAAGTTTTTATGATTATAAAATTTTTGAAGGCATTCTCGAAGGAGACTATGATTTTATAAATTTTCAAATAAATATTGCATCAAGTAAAATAGTAAAAAGTCGTAATTACTACATAGTTCTTTTCACTTACGACCCAGAGTCGGTGATTGAATATTTGTTCCTCACCCTGTAAAGAAGTCAAAACGACTTAGAACCATCAAAAACATATTGTGTAGAAACCAACCCAGAATTATCAATTTTGGAAATATTGTGTTTCATCCTATCAGAAAAATACATAAAATTCAAAGCATGCAATAATAATATTGTCACACCCGATAAAGATCAAATCTTAATAATTATAGATCAAAACCATATCGAAAAAAGTAATCTACACCGCGGAATTAATGAAAAAACTCGAAGAATACGCGAAAAATATATTTAGCAAGGACATAATAAAGATGTCGAAAATTTTATGAAAATTTGCGACGTTTGTCAAAAAAACAAAAATTTGTAGGAAAAACTTAAACAATCCTTTGGTGATAACTGAAACCCCGACAACCGCATTCTAAAAAAATGAGAATCGACATAATTGAAATTCCAACAAAAAATTATGCCCTTAGTATTCGCGACAAACAAAATTCATACAAGTCTATTCAATCCCGAATAAAACCACAAAATGTATATCAAACACTTCCTTATATTTACAAGAGCATGGTACCTCATTACGAATTCATTGCGACTACGAAGGAGAATTCGATAATGCCCTACTTAAAGACCTCTGTGATTTATTTAACATGAAACTGACATACTCTAGCGTAAACCATCCCCAATCCAACGGATCAGTCGAAAGATTTCACGCAACTCCCAACTCAAACCATGTTAGTAATCACACGTTAAAAGGTAAGACCTCATTAGTCCTCAGCTCGCATAGGTTTCTAAACTTCTGAGAGTTGTCCTTCGTATGGGGGCGACAGCTGAATAACAAAAAAACAGATTTTAAACAGACAGAACTCTACTCGAAATGATTAGAGCCCATTTGGCAGAACACCCTGATGACAACCCTTTCAACGTGTTACCATATGCTGTAATACGTCATAATTTTGGGTTCACCCCTCACGAACTAGTCTTTGATCACACAGCTAGTAGACCTCCCGAAACCCTATATAACCAAGAACAACTCATTACCAAATACGTAAGAGACCTCAACAACAGGGATTCTCACTATTATGAAGTGGCACGCAAAAAAATTGAAAGAAAGATGAAAAAAGCAAAAATCGTTTTCAACCAGAATATTTCTGGAAAACCACCTAATTCCAAAATAGGCAATAAAGTATATATGAAGGAATCACAAATTGAAGACAAATTGCAAAATGAATTCAACGGACTGTTGGTAATAGAACAAATTTTTCAAAATTCAGTAATCCTTGTAAGCCAACAAACAAATCAAAGAACAAAAGTTAATTCTGATCGTATACAACCATACGATGAAAATTAATATTCATTTTCAGGTTTCTCCTACTGGTCGGATCAGTGGTCACTCCGTCAGTAACCTATTACAAAATTGAACCAATCAACAACACCGTAGGTGTGTATCACCATGAAACTGGCAATATTCCCTCACAAATGACATGTGGACATTAATACATTATTAGTAAACAAAAATATCTCTCAATTTGGAGAAGCTTTTGAAAACAACTTCAAAATACTCCATTCCTCAACTGACACACTTCAATTACGTGGTTATAGCATGAGTGAATTTCGTTCGAACAGTAGTAAAGACAGAACCTAAAATGTACACCTTATACCATTTATATCCTATCCCGATATTTGACAACAGAACAGGATTGCATCATATTCTGTCAATCACTCAACAACATATCGCGAAAGACGATGATTCTTTGATGTTCGTACCAATCACAGATATGAGTGCTTGTAAACCGCTAATACACACAACTGAATGGTGCTACGATATGTTCGCGTATCCAATTGACCAAAATTCAATTTGTGAAGCCCAGATCTTTGGAAGTTCAAGAAACATTCCAATTAACTGTCAAAGTTTCCTTTTCTTCAGCCAAAGTTATAAAGTGCACAAAATCGAAACATATTTACGGCTTCTAATAATTTTCGAACCATTTCAAGTGACTGTGAACTGTATCTAAAAGAATACAAAAACGAAATTATTCAATAAAAATAACCTACTGACTCTGAAAACCGATTGTAGTGCATTTATAGGAATCACGAAAATTCAAGCGGATTCCAGATTTTCAATATTGTCAAACGTTCTGTATGGATCCCATCCAGTTTTAATTTCATATGATTGCTGAGATCCCGGACAAATCGAGCCTTCCGTAGCTGAAGCCGCTGAAACTAAGCGACTTAAACGTCGATGGTTTGGATATCGCCAAGCACAAATTGGATTCTCATTCAAAAACTCTAGACGATCAACCCTACGTAACCGAACACATCTCATGGGTTACCTACTTTACTATCACACTCATTGTTGTACTAATAATTTTGTGAATTTTCTGTAAGTGTAAAAAAAGGCGCAGAAGAAACTTTGCTATTGAAGACTCAAGCTACCCTTCGTCGCCACCACCCAGACCTTTCAGACCGCTGAAGACCCTAGCCAGTATTTTTCCAAGACAAAGACCCAGTCACAGAGACGTAATTACAGAGGAACCCCAACGGAATATGAATACATTCCGTAATTTTCCATTTCATTCCTAGTCATAAAAAGTTGCCGCATCGCACCGACTTTTGGAATGTGAAGGAAGTTGTTATATGTTACCTATTGACCTTCACCATTCATAACCAAGGTGACATCAAGTAAACAAGTTTGAATGTCAACGATGATTCTGCGGAATTAATAAGAATTGAAACTGATAAAAAATATTATTCCATCAAAACAATTTCTCATGATCTCTTTTCAGAAGTTCCTACCTCATCTAATGGAAATATGACTCAGAGTAATGTAAAGCTGCCACGATTAAACCTTCCTCAGTTCAATAGAGACTTGAAAGCTTGGCCTACGTTCTGGGACCTCTATACAAGTATGATCCATAATAACACCTCTCTCTCTAAAACTGAAAAGTTTCAATATCTACTCTTGAGCTTGTCGGGAGAATCACTCTCGATAGCAAAAAGTCTTCCATTAACTGATGATGATTATGATGAAGTTTTCATAAATTTAGAAGAACATTATCAGAACAAACGCTTACTTGCAATGGTCTATTGTTAACAAATCAAAAATGCCCCAAAAATAACTACAGAATCTTCGAAGCTTTTAAGAAATATTTTAGATATTTTTCTGATAATTTGGCCGCTCTTCAAAATCTCGGCCAAAAAATTAATGAGAATACTCTTAAAAATTCCGAGTTGGTTCATGCTTCTACGGAAATACCGAAGTATAAAGATTTGTTCACATTTCTGAACAAGCGGTGTATTGCAAACGATTCAGTTTCTCTCGTTCAATCTAACAAAAAACACTACTCTTGAGCAATTTTCTAAAAACTCTAGTTACAAAAAATCTAACGGGAATAAATTGAATACTTCGTCACATCTCACGAATGCAAGTGAAACTAATGCATGTTCTCTTTGTAAAGACAGTCATTCAATTTATAAATGTCCAGTATTCTCAGAAAAACCTCCAAAAGTTAGGAAGTAAAGATTTTGCCAGAAACTGTACTTCATCGGCGTGTTATCGGATATATAAAGATAAAAGACATCACACCTTACTTCATTTTACTGACAATAACCCAAAACCACAAGAATCTATGGAAACTGATACCATCCCCTCCTTGCCTTACGGCGACGCAACTTTTGTTCAACCTTCTACTTCCCAAGTTCTCACAAATTCAGTGCCGCTGACTTCTATCGTTGTTTTGTCAACTGCTCTAGTTGATGTTTTCGATGTGCATGGAAAAATTACATCTGTGTACGTATACTCATAGATTCCGGAAGTCAAGCGTCATTCATAACCGAAGAATGTGCTAAAAGGTTAGCACTACCACGATCTGAAATTTCTCTCAATATCAATGGTTGATCATACAGGGCTTTCCATGGTGAGCGTTAATTAGCCGTTTCTGGCAAACTATTCAACGGATAAACCTAAAAATTCCACAGTATGCATAAGTCAATATGACCTACACGCCTAAAATATTTTAGACGAAGCGGCGTTGTCGCTTCTATTATAAAGTAGCGGCTTCTTTGATTTTTCAAATGGAACACCCCGTATATAATATCATATTATGATTCATTATCACTTTGTCAACAAATTCATATACTA
>WOGR01006194.1:0-13247 GCA_015342045.1 Leptinotarsa lineolata | reverse complement strand
ACGTGTTTCAAGCACCAAGTGATCATCTTCAAGTCATGATCTACTTCTTCTCACTTTGAAATATATTGGCATAAGAGGCAATAGCTTGAATCTCTTTAATATTTATCTGAATTATAGAAACCAGTCTGTGGAAATAGATGATATACTAAATGAGAGAAACAAAATAGATTGTGATATCCCGCACGGAACAGTTCTAGGTCCTATCTTATTCAATATTTACATAAACGGAATGTTCGCCATACGGAACAAGGGTGATATACAGGATATTTTACAGGGCGGATACATGGGATGAACTGAAAAACACCATTGAAACTCACTTTCCATCAGTAAATAACTGGTTGGAATACAAATAAATTACTCACTATAAACTCAGTAAAGACTTTCTATCTAACATTCCACTGCAAATCCAATAAGGCCTCGTTCAACTCACTGAATATCTCAACATGTGGAAAACACCATATCATTCATCCTGAAAACAAGGTGAAATATCTAGGTGTGATAATAGACCCAAATCTGAAATGGAATGATCATATAAACTATGTATGCACAAAGCTTTGAATAATATTACAAAAATTCAGATACCTTCAAAATATATGAAAGTACCAACTAATGAAAATCTTATATCACATATTAATTGAGAGCCACTTGCGTTATGGTATCGTTGCTTGGGGTGGGGCACTGAAACACACATTCGTCCCCTTGAAGTGTTGCAGAGAAGAATCCTGAGGATGCTCATCTCGAAAGGACCGAGATATCCTTCAGATGCTCTTTACTCAGACTCCCAATTATTTGACATTCGTCAGCTGTTCTATTATAATATGGACATAAAATACCACCGTATAAAAAGACAATTCTCCCTACCTAGTGACAGCTACAGAACCCGCCAAAAACACCACTATATTATACCACTGATACGTCCATTCATATATATTGCTCCTAAACTGTATAATACACTTCCTCTGGAAATTGGATTCATTTCTAGTCAACTACTGTTCAAAAATAAAATAAAATTATTCATTCTCATTCCCTATATTAATAGTTCCTAGAGACAATAATTATAATTATAATCAACGAGCCCCCATTTTATTTCATTTCATTTTATATTTTAATCATATCATCACTAGTATATTATAACTGTGTGTGTGTGTGTATATTATATTATAAATGTGTATATGTATAGTATTATATTAACCTGATGTTCTTTCGAAACAAGTGCCATGCACTTATTGAACCATGTATTTCCTCATTTGCTCAATAATGGACAAAAATTATTTTATATTTGTATTTTGTATTTGAATATTGGACAAATGAAGCAAATTATTCAATATTCAATTACCTATACCTGCTCTTAGTCTTGACTATTTTATTTCAACTATTTCATTATATCATTATTATATTATTTAAACTATTTTATTATGTTTTAAATCAACATTTATATTTTCTGTAATGCATTATCGTCTTTCATTGTTTTATTTTTGTATTATTTTCAACATTATATTTGATAATTGTTTGCTAAACAAGTGCTACCGCACTTATCGTCTAAGCACTTTATTCAACTTGTTCCCTTAAAAAATGTACTTTGACTCTTGTGAATGAAGTTATTATCATTATTATTCAAGAAGAAGATTATTGATTTCAGTCTGCCTCTTGAAGATGATCACTTGGTGACTGAAACAAGTATAAAGGTGTTGAAAATAACGGTTTGGTGTTGAGATAAAACTCCAGTAATATTCATTACTACACCAAAGGTTCCAAATAATGCATCACAAGTTCAATCATGATGTTATGAGCAATTTTGATAAATTTCATATCTTTTTACATTCCTTCTGTTCCACAATCTATTCATACATAGTTAATCATTAAAAAAGCTGGTACAACATATGATATTATCATGAATAAATTATCATTATTGTTTTCATAGTAATAATGAGTTCCGTGAAACGTCTTTGATATATTTATGTTTTCTATTTTCCTAGTCATCAGGCGAACACTTTGAATATTATTGGTATTGATAATATACATATATATGCATGATTTTGAACTCTTTTTGTTCTTCCATTGATCTGTACCGAACAATTTCATTGTAAACGATGTAAAATTAAAGTATCTCCATCTATCTACTGTTGAGTCATTTTATGTACATTAAAATCAACACGGCTTCAATTTGTCTGTACTCGAACGTTTTAGATTGATAATCCCATACAAATACCACCAGTGCAGTGTTACAGCTTGTGCAAATGTACTTTCCGTTGTTGCAGGTGATAAGCTATGACTCCAGCCGTGGTGGAGTGAGCGTTATAACTGAGAAAGGCGATGTGACTACGAGTTTCCTGCTAATCCAGCACGCTGACATATCGGACTCCGGAAAATATTCCTGCAGTCCCTCCAACGCAGATGTCGCAAGTGTCAGGGTACATGTCTTGAACGGTAAGTCTGACACTGAAAAACCGCCGCTTTTCGCTAACATCCTCCGACAGTTTTATTGGTCTGCAGACGAAAAAATACTTATACGTTTTTATTTGATTTCAACGCAGGATGACGATAATATTATCTGTAGGGGAGAACAGACGCGCAAAAAACGTTTTATTTTTAAAGTTGTCTCCAACTCCGACACAGGTTGAATTTAGTATTCGGGTTATGGATCAAAGAAACTTCTTTTTATAGCTCAGTAAATTACAATCAAAATGGCTCACATAAGTACTACGAAATTATCCTATATAACCGCATCTACTTGTCAGCAAAACATATAGGGTCTTTTATTGACTGCCTCCTATTTTTAAATTTAAATGAAACGAAGTGTATGTGAGATATCATCGAAATGTTTTATTCGTTTGAAAGACCTATTGATGCCATTATGTCTGTAATATTACATCGGAGTGTAGCGGGGTCAAATCGCACGCTCTCAGTGGTCAGTTCACATCACCTCCACGTGAGATAACCATTCCTTCAAATCGCTTATTTCATGATTTCTGGTTTACAGTTCATTTGATAGTAATTTCAAATTGAAAAACAGTGCACTTTATTTCAGCTCTCTAAATACCGTTGTTTTTCCGTAATTAATTATTAAAAATCTAGGCCCGTGACGTCATGGGACTAGTCCCGCTTTTTGTTCGATTGACCAATAGGAACAATACAAGTAATCAACATTGTCAAATCGTAAAATTCACGGAGCGTTTCTGATTCGTTCGTAATTCAAAATATTTGACAACTAAATATAAGAAACAAGTGGAAAAAATGCATTGGAAGGGATAATTAATTATACATGGGATCCAAATAACACAAAATGCAATAAAAACGTTATTTTAAAAATATCTCCAGCAGTAGACATTTTCATGTTGATATCACAGAAATTTCATTAGTGGAAGTGTATATGAACCCGTTAACGTTTAAATTAATGAAAAAATCCTCCATATGAGATAAAATGTACACGAACATCATGGTTGGAAATAACTTATATATCTAAAATCAGTAGGTACACAAAATCGAAAGATAACGAAATATTTACCTCAACTATGATTTTATACATTTTATCCTTAGGGAACCAAAACTCATAGTATGAAATATGTTATTTATAAATATAATCAAGATTAAACGAAATCTAACTCACCTATAAAATTCCAATGCGCTTTGTTTTGTACCTTTCCGCACAATTAAGAGCAGCACAAGAATGCACCATATTCATAGACAAATATATCTCAAAAACACTTTTAAAACACCCACATACAAATCGTTCTTACGCGAGCTGTCGATTGAGAAAAAGTTGAAACTCACTGTTGCAAGAACAATCAGAGTGGACCCGATATTTCATACAATTTCAATGTGACCAATAAATTGTGATATGGGTATTCCATTTTTCTAATGAAATGAACGATCAAATAAAACCTTCTGTGATTATTCATTCATTTATTTAAGAAAAAAGCTAGCAAACAGATGAATATACAATAACAAGATTGCTCGAATCCACGAATTAAGCATAAAAATGGCCAATAATTGATGCCTTGATAACTGATGGAGTACAAGTTATATCTAAAAATGATTGTGAATGAATTTTAACGAGCTGTATTTTCAAATGGCTCTCGAAGGCTCATGAACCCTAATAAAATAAATCGATTATGCATTCATGCCACCCACCAAAAATAATGAATTCAATGTTAATGGTATATTAGCCATATTACCACCCAGTCAGCTATCTCTCTTTAATGTATGAGACAATGTACTCCATCCAATGTTTCGACACATAACTTCGCATTTTTGTTAAAATAATAGACACCCGCCGAGACCAACCTTTTATAAAAGAAAAAGTTCTTTAATTAGAAAATTCTAACAAACAAATCGGATTATCACAGTTGTATTCACACCGAGTTGACAACAATAACAACAAAAATGGCGTCTGTCAAATTGGATCACTATGTTTTAGTTCCGTGATTGGATATTAAGAACCAATACACTTGGCAACACCGCTGTAGACACGCGGCCAATTTAAACTCTTCCTTTTCGAATTCTTCTTTTCTCTGCGAATATAAAGAGATCTTTGGACCGATTAGGCTTGATAAGTATAATATACCCCTAACTCGGTCAGTCTATAAGCAAACCAGTATCACTTTCAATGGCCTGAAACAAGCCCATTGGCGATGTGATGTGATCTAAGGAAAGTTTTGTTTTTTTCACAATTTTTTTCATAAACTGTAACATCTGTTTGTACTCTCGTTACTCTTGAAGGAATACTAAAGGCGGGAGGTCTTTGAAAAGCAAAACAAAATACAAGTAGGCATATTTATTTTACAATCACAAAGTTTTATAAATATTGCTATTCGTCAAGACTTAAAAAAACTTTATACACAATAGTAACAGTATCTTCTAATAGTATAGAAAACGATTTCGCAAGATATATTCATATTTACAAGTTTGAGCTAAATAACTATTTTTTTATATTGTGTATAACAAAAACATCAATTGATACGAACTACAATTTTTTGTTTAAAACAAAATAATCCTTTATATATAACAAAAATATAAGGTATACTGGAAATAATCGATGTTGAGTTATTGTGTGATCGTTTATTTATACAAAAAGATTGAATATACAGAAAAAATATAATATACAAGTATACAAATAATTACAAAGAACTAACTAGTCTGAGCAACGTTTGAAGCAATGTAGCATTGCCTCTAAGTACAAAAATATGGAACCGCACTCAACATAATAATAAACAGGAAAGTCATTGCAGTGTAGGCCAATTTTTCATGATGTAGCATCGTTGAATTGAAATTATTTTAAAAATATACATTTTTCATTAGTTTTACTATACAAAAAATATCTTTGGTATATACTTTAAATTTATAACAAGAACATTCATTTTTAGGATTAACAATTTACACAAAACAATGTCATAAGTTGATTGTTCTCGAAAATGTCTCATGATGATCATTCAATGTGAAGAAGAATATTTTAAACAATTCAACACAAAGTGACACCATTGGCAAATACACAACTCAAAACATTTTATCATTAATGTGGAAGCTCATAGACGTGAAATTATATTTTTTTACTAACGATGAGAAATTACACATGCTTCTCTAGAAGTGTAGACATGATTGAATGGAATTTTGAATTAGGAATTGACGTTTTACATGGAGTTGGTTCGAGGGGCTACCGACTATAAGGGTATGGATATGTACACTATTATTATTATCAGCAACAGATGCATATTTTCACACTTCACATAATCTACTTATTCACATGGCACATTTGGGGATTGAACGTAATGAAATTGATAAAATTTTTGAAAATAAAACTTTGGGGAATCAATACCAACAGAGATAATAAGGTAAAGATAAAATTTTCGAAACTTCAAAACAGTTTGGAGCAATTTTTTCAAAAATATGCAACTGTCCAGTACAAAACCAGTACAATCTGATTAATTTTTAATCAACAATTCGGTCAATTAATTTAATTGTCTAGTATAAAAATTTACATTAGGACTCTGTTCGTGTTCGGTTCTACCAAATGTGAACAATTTCATATTTCTAGAAAAAAATCGTTTTATATAATTATTCAGTCTTCTCGTCATAAATTCACTTATTAACATCACTTCAAACGGTATCATGGTACAATACAATTAGATGATGGTGAGGGAATAACGGTATATATTTTTGCTTTGAAAAACAATATTATTCTTGAATTGGTTCGAAAATTACACAGTAACTGTCGATGAATCTTACCTTGTTTTATAAAATAGATTATACAAGTATTTTCGGATCGAATCGAATCAGACACAAATGAAAGATATCAGTTAGTCTTAAACTGTATTTTTTATAAAATATCGCTAAATTTTTGTGCGAGCATCGTCGAGGATTCATCTTTTAACGTGCCTGCATTCACGAAAAAGTGAGTTCATGAGTTTGTCACGAATCAACCGACTATCAACTGACCTATTTTTATGAACGGTATTTTCACGTTAAGAGAAATCGTTGGAATGCTAGTTGATCAGGCATTCAGTTTTTGTAACAACTGAAACCTTAATAAGTAACATTAAGAAAGATCTCCAGAAAACTGGATACTGAAAAATCTGTCTCAACCAGTGCTGTCTCTAGACTTTAGAAGATGTATATTCAACATCAGAATCTGCTTCAGACCTATTTTCACAATCTGTGTCATTTTTAGGAAAACTAAAACGGCATCAAGTAATCCAAATCCATGAATATTAGTCGAATGAGGGCAAGTATCTCGGAATGAGAGATAGTCAGCTATAAATTTGTATAAACCTTCATTTTGGCAACCTTAAACTTCTCTCAAAAACCCACTTATCGTAGGGTGTCCGCGTCTGCAGATATTCCAAGGTCATAGGTCAATAAATCGATTTTTTATATATTTATTGCAGATATTTCGTTTCCTATTGGTTTTATACTATTTGTATTCAATGTAAACATCGTAGAGGATTGAATTCTTTACAACTTTTATTTGAACATTTTTTTATATCTTTAAACCAATTTCAAGGTAAAGGGCAGAGTGTACGCTGTATAGAGTTTATAATTTATTGATAAATATATAATTCTGAATGATTTGCATTTTTTATTAACCATTACATTATGATTGATAATGTTTTTCAATCATTCAGTATTCATTCATTTATTATATTTTATAAACTGAAATCTACTCTCAACTCATCCAAAATTTTTAATGAATATTCTCGTTCTAAAAAACCTATATTGTTTCCTCACACAACAAGTGGCTTTGTTACGACTTCTGCGCTCTTTAGAAAAGGAAAAGGAATTGTAAAAACTCTAGAGAAACTTCCGAATTTGGATCAAATTGCTGCAGCATATGAAGAAGAAAACTGTCCGGTTCAATCATTATTTGAGAATGGAGTGCGAACCTTGTTGTCAATCTATAATGCTTCAAAATCTGAGGCACAGTTCATCAAGTTAACAAAACTGAATGAACCTCAACGAGTGCAGCAGCTCAACAACACTTCAATCGTGTTTATTATCAAGTTCAGACTTGGGGTTGGATAATTGATGTGATGAATTCCTGGAGCCTGTTATGACAATGAATCCATCAGCTCCGAAGGAATTGTTTAACACAATATTCTGCAAGAATATACAAGAATGGTTGTGGTTCGCGATGTGGATGCAGGAAAATAAGCTTGCAGTGCTCTTCAGCTAACAGCCAGTGTAATGGGCAAGGTTGTCTTAATGCTTCACCTCAGAGTGATATCAATGAAGACGGCACTTTTGACCCCGAAATCCTAGGAGAACTGAAAAAAATGTCGTTGAAGACGAAAACGGAATTTGAAATTTTACAGCGACTGAAAGACGATGAAGAAGAAGAAGAAAATTGAAATTAGAAGTTGTAGTTCTTATTATTATTAATTTTTTTAATTTAAACGTTTATAAATGTATGGATGGTTTTTTTTCAATAAAAACATCAATTAGAATTTTGATTATTTTATTTTTATTTAGTAAGGAAGTAATTAGTATAAAAAATATTCGAATAAAAAATTTTTGAATTATTTTCCTTAATAACTTTATAATTACACGAATAGGTAAGTGTTATTAAATTAATAGATGCTGAATTATTGAAAGAAATCATTGATTATAACGAAATATTCAATAAAAAATGCAAATTATTTATAATTAGATATTTATCAATAATTTTTAAACGTGTGTTTTTATTCGGAACCTCGAATGATACTCTGAATAGTTGAACATTGCGCGCTCTGCCATCTATTCCGAAAGTGGTTCAAGATAAAAAAATTATTGAAGAAAGTTGAAGAGAATTCAATCCTCTACAATATACATGATGAATACAAATAGCATAAATCCCGTAGGAAACGGGTTTTATGCTATATGTGAAAAATCGATTTGGACTTTTTCACCTCTCATTCCGAGGTGAAACCCCTAATATTCCTGGTGCAAGTAAATTATAACTGGGAGACGGTTGTGGATACCAATAATCGAATTGCTGTGAACTAACTGCGTCATTATATTTTAACTGATTTTTGAAATCTGTTAAAATATAATGACAATAGAAGGTTATCACACATTTGGTATGACTGCGTTTCTTTTCAGGCACTGTTTCTTACAAAAATCTTCCATTGCAGCAAAATTGCCATTTATTTTTGCTCTCTCACAATTTAGTTTTTTTTTTATTTTCCCGTCCTAATACTCACTGGACTCTGTCTTAATCTCTTTCAATTCCAGTATTTTCAATTGATATAAATGATTTTTATATTTTTGAAAATTATCATCGAAAGAAGTCAAAAATCACCTCATTCACTCAATATGTGTTTCAAATTATTCAGTTTTTTCTGGATGCTATTTGGATTGAATATAAAGGTGACATCACCTGAGCTATCATTTTCATTTTTCAAGATACATTGTATAACCATTTTGATGAAACGACTACCCAAATTCAATTGAAGATGTTATCTTCCATGTCTGCTGTTTCTTCAATGTAAATTACGGTTCATTTGTCGAACAAATCATTATTTCTGCATCTCAATCTTATCATCGAACACGTTACTTCTTATTTCCCAAGCAAAACTCATTTCGACCGTTTTCCCTACCACTAGCTTTAGTTTTCTACCTAACTGCACTGAAACATTATACATGCGTCGCCATGGTACCCCTCTTTATAGTCGCCATATTCGAATTGGGCACTATATACTGACTCGTCGGGGAGTTCGGTAATCGCGTCACCTGCGGAATGGATCCGTTCGCCCCATTGGCCACTACGGTGTTGATAACGTTCGCGCTGGCTGTTATCATTCCGCTAGAGCTCACCAGCCGGGAATTCTCCCTCGAATATGGCGGAGGAGCTGGCGTTGCGGCAGGATTTGCCGTGTTCGGCGTCGGTAGTCCTACGTTCGGGTTCCTGAGGTAAGGATTACCGTAGGCGGCGTTGAAGCGGGGATCGATCGACGGAAGACCTCCATTCGGCATGGACTGATGGGAGACGTGGAGATCGGAGAGATCGTTCAGCGGTAGACCAGAGCCCGACACGGGTATCTGGTGAGCTTGGAGGGAGTTGAGTTGGAGGCGCGTGGATTGGAGACTTTCTCTGGTCGGGTCCAGAGAGGAGGAAATCGGCGGTTGCATCATTGGTGGGTTGTAGTCTCGAGAGTAGTCCACGTAAGGAACGTAACCGTTGTTGTTTTGCCCGTCCTGTAACAGAAAAAAAATGTTGATTAGCCATTCCATTTCGAACACTTCATTGTCATACAGTTGAGTTACAGCAAGAAAATCTAATTGTACATACACTTTTACGAAATAAAATAGAGAAAGAGACTGATTACGACTCATGATGAAGCACACTCGGACTTGCCATGTAAGAAATTATTTGTTCACAAGGATGGTACTCGAAAACACTTGAAATGTTGACAATGGCATACGGTGATTGTACTCAGAACGTCAAGAAGATGTGAATGACGACGCTCATCATGGGTGCCGCAGTACAACCGATGAAGATGTTGAGAAAGTGAAGAAAATTGTTATAGAGAATTGTCAAATCATTATTAGAGAAGTTGCTGACGATGTCGGCATATCAGTTGGCTCATGCCATGCAACTTTTTCGGAAATTCTGGGCATGAAGCGTGTGGCAGCGAAGTTCGTTCAGAAATTGCTGAATTTTGGCCGAAAAACTGTCAAATGAGTATTGCTCACGAATTCTTGGATGATTTCAACAGCGATTCAGATTTTCTCAAAAGGGTCATAAATGATGACGAATCATGGTTATATGGTTATGAAACCAAACGTCCCCATGGAAGACCCAAAGAGAGCCAAGAATAGAAAGTTCGATCAAATGTGAAGGTTTTGCTCACTGTTTTTTTCGATTACCGTGGCAATACATTAGGAGTTTTTGCCATATGGTGGTACGGTCAATAAGGAGTGTTATCTTGTTATGTGCTGTATTTTTTGGCAAAAAACAACACCGTAATCATGCTTCAGCCACTATATTCACCAGATTTGCCCACTCCGTAACTTTATTCTGTTCCCAAGATTGAAGAGACCCATGAAAGGGTCTCTTCAATCTTGGGCCGTATTTTTTGGCAAAAAACAACACCGTAATCATGCTTCAGCCACTATATTCATCAGATTTGCCCCCCCCATGACTTTATTCTGTTCCCAAGATTGAAGAGACCCATGAAAGAACGGCGTTTTACGACAACTGATGAGATGAAAGGCGAATCAATGAGAGAGCTCAAGGAGCACATGAAAGTGCATATCAGAACTGCTTCAAAAATTAGAAAAACGCTGGTACAAGTATATTTCATTCAAAGGGGATTACTTTCAAGGGGACAAAATAGAAATAGATGGATAAATGAATATTTTTTAGAAAACTGAATTTTCACCTCTTCAATGGAGTTTAAAAAATATTGCATTTATAGGGTGTGACACTATTTTGAAAATATTTCAATAAATCAGCGAGGGGATATATACGATATCTCATTAAATTCTTTGAATTAATTCATTCATTCTTTGAATTTCAATAAAACAAAGTGTGTGGAATATAAAAACGCCACGGCTTCTCTGGGTAGAGCGCATTCGAAACGTCCAATGACTCTGGTGCATAAATCAGGCTGAATTTGACCGATGGCATGAGTTATGTTGGCTTTGAGGACCGCTGTGGTTTGTGGCTTATTCGCATATACCTACGATCTAAAAAAATCCCACAAGGAAAAAGTCTAACAGGATCAAATCGCACGATCTCGGTGGCCAGTTCCATTACCTCCACGTGAGATGACCATACCCTCAAATCGCTCGTGCAGAATATCCAGTGAGGCATGAGCTGTAACTTCTACACAGAAGTAATTCCTGTATATGCTGTTGACGATACAACTTCCGGAATCGATTTATAATTATTGGAACACACTTGCAGACAGGTTTCGGGCTGGTTGGCCACTCATCAATGCAAGGTAGAGTCTATCATCAACCTAAAGTCGATGATTTCCGATAATTAAAAATCGAATTCTTTTCAGAGTATCATTCCTCGAACTAGGCAGAAGCTAACGTCAAACAACATCGCCTCATCTGCCTGTCGATGTACTAACCAATTGCATATCCACATAGCCCAAGACCTCGTACAAGCACAAAAAAACTTTCATTCTTATGGTACGTGGGCTTACTTGAAAACTGGCTTTAAATCAAATTATCTAAATGAACAATTCGTTCAGGCCAGTATCAACTCACCTACACAGTAGGTTCATGGACTGCCAACTATCAGGAAAACAACTACTCCCCTGGCTAATAACACGAAGGGCGTTGGATTATATCTGACAGGTGTCAGTGCAGGATTTTTCACAGAAGTAATTCCTGCATAAGCTGTTGGCGATACAACTTACGGAATCGATTTTTAATTATTGGAACACACTTGCAGAGCGGACCTAGAGTCGATGATTTCCAATAATTGAAAATCGAATCCCTTTTAGAGTATCATTCTTCGAACTAGGCAGAAGCGAACGTCCAACAACATGGCCCCATCTGCCTTTCCATGTACTAACCAACTGCATATCTAAATAGCCCCAAACCTCATGCAAGGACAAAAAAAACTTTCATTCTTATAGTCAGAGGGCATACTTGAAGACTGGCTTTAAATCAAATTATCTAAAGGAACAGTTCGTTCAGGACAAGCTCAACAGAAGGTTTATGGACTGACACCTATCAGAAAACAAATACTCCCCTGGTTAATACCACGAAGGGCGTTGGATTATATTCGACAGGTGTCAGTGCAGGATTCTCCACAGACGTAATTCCTACATATGCTGTTGCTGTTAGCCAGAACAAATTGTTCATTTAAATAATTTGATTTAAAGCCAGTCTTCAAGTATACCCACGTACCTACTATAAGAATGAAAGTTAATAATATTGTTTCAAAACATTGACGTTTTGTCATTATGGAATGATAAAACTGCAAAAGCTGAGAAACGTTCAAGTTTAGATTCGTCAAACGAAAGATACCATAATAGACATAAAAGCCGAATTATCATGATACCAATATAATATAGAGTCAATATAAAACAGTAATGTCATCATCGAATTCAAAGTTTCTTTTCGGAAACAGAAAACCGTTGTGTTGTTATCACGAAGTCTATGAAATAAACTGACTTACATTGATATCACAACTATTGGTGAAGGTAAATTGAAGGCAGAAAAAAATTCACAAGGAGATAATTATTGGGCACGTTCATCTTCTTAAAAAAACACCATATCGTTATATTTGATTTTTTCTCAAATGCTAATACAATAAAATTTATCATTACATGTACATATCATAACATTTCCTTACCTTGGGTGGAAAACTGGGCTCCGTATAGTCGGCCGAATATCTGTAAATTTCCTGACCCGAAACGTTGACCGGTCCTGCCAAAGGCACCCCTATTCTCGTTATGACCGACTCGCTTCCGGTTTCCGATTCAGCTCCGGGAATGTAGTCCATATCACAATGTACATTACTATTGGAAGAACCTGTCCTCAAATCCAATTTCAGGTCTGAAATGTTCGAACTGCGATCTGATTCTTTACACTGCTTTTCCATAGTGTTTATATCTGCTAAAAAAAACAGTTTCAATTTTTTTTTGAAATTGTTCATTAAACTTTTAATTCATGAATTATATTGAATCGGTAGCATATAATCTATCACTCGACAACTACAAGATAATACTTCCACATCATACAACTTATTTTCTTGAAAATGGGAGCGCGAAAATGCATATTGAAAAATATGCACCTTCATAAATTCAAAGGAT
>WOGR01006192.1:0-13248 GCA_015342045.1 Leptinotarsa lineolata | reverse complement strand
CACGTTAAACAATCGCCGAGCAGATGTGACGTAACACTGGTGACACATTTAGTAGCTGCCATAAGACTGTGTGTTATTTTAACATTTTTTGAGGATTATTTTCGAACAGTATTACATTGTTTTTGTTTATTTTGATTAAATTTTTATTAAACTATACCAATCAGGTTTCTGAAACATTGAGTTTGTTATTGTGAAAGTCGTATTTTTTTGTGCTTTTGGATATTTTTTGAACTGGTGTAACGGGTAGACGCCATATAAGACTCTGTTATTTTCTTTCGTTTTGAGGTTTGTTATATGCCATTGTGAAACTTTTTTTTGTTTTTTGAACATTTTTTAATTAAATTAAGGTAAAAATTGGAAATATTCACATTTTTGTAATAGCAATAATTGTTTAACCATTGAATAACCTTGTAATTTTTATTTAAAATGCCTGGTCGTATTTATGCAGTGTCAACTTGCAAAAGCAATACATGAATGTGAATGTCAAGTTAATTGTCTCACAAAATAAAAGTTATTCAAATCGTTGAGGGATTTTAAGGGAGAAACATGAATTTTTTCTAATGACGAAAAAGTAGATATGCTTTTTGTATATTCGAGATGTTTGAGGAATGCTACCAAATCTCTGGCAATGTATCAGGAATTGTATCCTGAATGACGACAACCCAATCATAGATATTTTCAACGAATCGAAAATACTTTACGGAATTATGGATCTTCTGAACAACCCTCCGAAAGAAAATGTACGGTTACTGAATGTGGTGGTGATAATTAAATCGGCGTTTTAGATAAGTTCAAAGAAGATTCACAGTAATGATAAAGTGACATTAATTTGATTTGGGATTCGTGGAAATTAAAAAAATTGAGAACAGTATCTCTGAGGGAGATCGCTCATAATTCAGCCATATCCGCTACGTCTGTACGGAAAATTTTGAAGAAAAATAAATTCAAGCGTTATCGAGTCAGGAAAGTTCATCATTTGCGTTTAGCCGACTTCAACAGGAGAACAGTTTTTGTAGATGGCTCATTAAAAAATTTCGCCAAGATAATGAAATTTGTAAAAAAAAATTGTGGTGTGATGAAAGTACCTACATTTACCAATAACGGATGGTTCAACAGGAATATACATTATCAGTGGCGACAAGAAAATGAATATTTACATAGAGGTACCAATTTTCAAGAGAGATATGGTGTTAACGTATGACTTGATGTTCTTGATAATAAAATTATTAGCCCCCACTTTTTTGAAACATCTCTGACCGGAGAATTATACTTGGATTTCTTCTCAGGGACTCTAATTGAGTTATTAGAAGATTTGCCACTTAGCCTCATAAGAAAATATGAGTATTTCCAATACGACGGAGCTCCATCACATCGCAGGAGTACTAAGGATATCTCTTAAGTACTAAGTATCAATAATTTCCGGAAGTGATAAGAATTAAAATGTATATTTTTGTAGATAACTTGATATCTTGATCGAAAGATATATAATATCATTAATGTCGTGGAGATACATGTCAGTGAACAAGTTGTACTTCTACGAGTTAGACAGAACATGTATAACTTGCAATTTCTCAGTTTATGGAAAGTGAGAATCTCCAGAAATAAACTCTGATTTCCTTCGCAAAAAAATGACTATTGATCGATATATTCAACATCATCAATATAATAATTTTCGCTATCTGAAAAGTTACGACCACGTTTCACACTTTAAATTCCTGTCTAAAATGCCTCAGAGAATCTTGGCATAATTTTAGAAAAACAAAACAACAAAACTAGTAAGCACCGCACGTAAGAAGACATATAAATTTCTCAGCTTGAAAAGTAGTCTTAAAAAGCAATTAGGAGCATAAACACCATCTGTAAACTTGAGGTACTTAAATCAAAACAATGAATAAATGAGGTGGTAATTCGTCGGAAAATTCTTGGGTGTCATCATCAGTCAGTAAATCATTCAATTTCTCAGCATTTGGTTGCTTTAAACGCGTCTAAGCGAGTTTTATAAATACATGTTCGCCTACATCAAAAGGGGCTATCTGCAAGTATCTCTCAGAACTTATAAAATTAACGACAAAAAGCAACCCAGTCGATTTGTAAACGTTTCAAAGAATGTCACATTTGCCAATTAATATACGGATATTATTAATACTAACCTAAGCCGGTTGTGTTTTTTCTCGCATAGTAGGCACTAAATTCTCAGAAATGACTGACGTTTTTGCCCTAATCTGTCTCTTGCAGTGGCGTACAGAAATCATACTGAAAAGATGAGGAAAAATGATGATAAAATACATAGAATCCCAACTTTGACAACAATGTTTTCGTTTAAATGAAATAATATTTCTGAGAATTTAGTGCCTACTATTATGGAATTGTACTATAGCTTCGTTTATTTTTCAAATTGTTTAAGGTTACTCACCCAAAAAAGAAACATAGACTCGTCCACAAAAAATGCCTTCCAAAGAATATTCATAAATTAACATACTTTTGTTTGAGTGAATTTTATAAAAGGTCATTATTATTAGTTACAAGTTGATGCGACGTTATAACAGAGGAAAAAATATAGCCATTTACGTGGACTATTCAAAAAGTAAGGTGATTGTTCAAATTTCTTGGGCTACGTAGGGTAGATCGGGGACGGTTGACTCTAGGGGCAGATACAATAACTGTCAAAAACGCGACCTACGCAAATGTTTTGCGTCGGCCAAATGGAGGTGAAAACATCCCTTATCTCTCCTCCTCAATCTCCGGGAACACCGCGTCGTAGACGCACGCCGTTCATCAGTGATAGCATATTGTTGAAAAACAGGATATGTAAGTTACTATTTTTGTCTTAATTTTATTTGTTTTAATTCGTATTCGTTTTATTGTCACTGTTTGTCAGAGTGTTTGATACGAATGTTTGATTTCTGATCTTTGTATACTGCCTTAGGTTATGGCACGTGCCTAAACATTGCAATGTAGTTTGGGACTGGTTGACTAATTTATGAAGGGGCTGGTTGACTACCTAGTCAACCTGCTCCATATTATATAAAATGCAACTAGTATAACAGATATATAGGATAGAGCTTGTCAACAAGTTGCCTTCGATGATAAGATTAATAAGTCTACAGCAAAAGAATTTGCTATGCCGTATAAAACACTCCAACGCCACCTAGTAAATATGAGAAAAACATTTGGACTATCGCATGAAATTTTGAGCAGGAACCTTGTGGCAGTGAAGTTTGATTAAAAACGTAGCATAAGCATCGCTCAGGAATTGCTGAATGATGTCAACGGTGATTCAGATTTGCTTAAAAGGGTCATAACTGGTGACGAATCGTTTGTGTGTGATGAGTTCAAATGGCGTTGGTATAACCAATTTGCCAGTCTATGTAAAATTTATACAATATTTTAATATTCTCAAGATGCATAATACACTTATTTCTAGATGCATAATACACTTATTTCTAGATGCATAATACACTCATTTCTAAAGGTTAGTGTCTGGTTAGTTCTAATAAGCTCTTTTTCTTTCCTTTTTCTTTTCTCTATTTCATTCATTTTCATATATTTGTTTTCATGTTCTTTTTTTTGTATACTGTTTGATAAATGAGTTATCTAAGAATTTACATATATACACTTTTTTCTCTTCTTGTTTTATTTTCTTTTTCTTTTTTTATATTCTTTTTGAGTAGTCCTTCTTTTTTCTTTTTTTTTCTGTTTTTCCCCTCTTTACATTACACAATACCAACGGATTTACATTCGTTTAGAACGTGACAGAACGCGACGTACAAACTAGCTGGTGTCCTGTAAGTTTTATTCTACAATATATGATGTATAAAAACTCACTGAATAGTAAAATTATATTTCTAATTTAACTTTTTTGATATATTGGAAAATAATTTTAAAAAGATTTGTATTTTTTTTAATGACAAGAAGTTCTTTCAATCTTATTATATACGTCATATTTCCACTTTTCAGTTCTTCGTATAGGTTATCAATATGTGATTATGACATAGAAACCAAAAGTTCAATCGTCCCAACAGAAGAGCCCAGGAGAGACGATACCAAAAAAAGTACGCTTAGTTCGGTGAAATGTCAAGGTTTTGCTCACTGTTTATTTATCGATTACCGTGGCGTAGTGCATCAGGAGTTCTTGCCACATGGTCGTACGGTCAATAAGAAGTATTATATTGAAGTTATGCACCACTTGCAAGAAGCAATATGAAAAAAAAGTCCGGTATGGTGAAAAAACAATTCATGGCTTTTGCATCACAATAACGCACCCACTCACTTGTCATTGCCGGTTAGTAATTTTTTTGTTTAAAACAATAGCCGAATCTTACCTCAGCCACCATATTCACTAGATTTGGCCCCTGCGACTCTTTCCCAAGATTGAAGAGACCGAAAGGACAGCGTTTTGCGACGATTGAGGAGGAGATACAAACTGAACCGCTGAGAGAACTCAAGGATGTATAGTCCCAGTAACCGATATTGTGCGTTCTTAAATAGTGCTTTATCAAAGGCCATAGAAAATAATAAAGAAAAATAAACCCTCTGCCAGCTAGTCCACGTGGACTCTAGAATTGGCGGTTCGTATTGGATATTTGTTACTAACCGAGTTTTATGATTGGCTGAAGAGTCGTAAAATTGAATTTGAAATTATGTTACAGTGACGAATAGAAATCGGTGAATGCGAGTATGGTTATCGACCGTCGTCTCATGAATTTTCAGTTCGGCAAATGATCGCGATTTGAGTGTTCGAATTCGATATTGGCATAGTTATAATTACTCAAAATTTTGTTATCTGTTCAATATGTGGCGTCCTTGGACAAGAAATAACGAGTGTGATAACAACGCAGACTAATCATTGTGCATTGCGGATGAAGTGAAGGATGGGTTCCGAATTCTTTGAAATTATGTGGAAAAAACTTGACGACTGTAATTTTGACTATTATAAGAACTTGGAAGCTAATATTTTCGAGAAATGGTTTGAATACATTGATCCCAAATTTGGATGCGAATAGTGTTATTGTTCTTGACAACGCTTCCTATCATTCGCGACAGCTCATCAAACCGAATAACAATTCAGAGGAAAGATGGAATACAAGTTTTTTAATGGATAACAATTTGTATTTTGAAGATTACTATACCAAAAAGCAACTACTTGAAGTTTTACAGACAAAAACATTTGAAAAAGTGTATGCCCTAGAATTGACTAGTGAATTACCGTTGCATTTTGAATTAAGGGAATCGCTGATTACCGCCAAATGAGGGCTCCACTTTCAGCCGGGATTCAACGATTGTATAACAGCAATTAAGATGAATTTGGATTAAGTCTTTCTTGCAGCTGGCAGGGTAGACTTAGCATCAACATCAAAGAGATCAGAAGGTAAATCCGTCAAGATATTTTCATAAAAACTGCACGAAACCCTAAGATAGAGTATTTCTTTGCACAAAGATTTGATTAAAAATTTACTTCACGCACTTGTTTTAACGAGAAGTCCTTTACACAACATTAATATCATTTTCTATGACAAGAATGACTAAATTTGTTAATTTTAAAATGGACATAGTGCGATTATCGCCACTTCCGATGCATTGCGAGCGATTTCGAATATTACATTTTACAAATCAATGAATTGGTACTTCCTGCCGTCCCCTTTCGTATGTTCTCTGGGCCTACGCCACTGAATATACCCCTTGCAATTCAAACAGTAGAAGTGTTTTAATGTAGGCGAATGTGAACATATCAATTTTTTGGTTCGAAATACACAGGTACATGATTTGTCCAGTGGTCGAAGGGACCGCAATTGGAGGGCATATAGATCAGGTCGAATGAAAGGATAAATACTGAGAGATAAGCAATTACTGCTCCTCCATCAGCAAGTAATTTTCGTGAAAGGATGAAATTTCGTTCACGAAATGTTCCCTGAATGTTGACCGTTTCTGTTTTGTCGCCTTTGGACGATTTTAGCCATGTCATCAATTTTTAAATCAACTTATCATGTGAATGAATATGAATATAAATTATCTAAATGAACAGTTCGTTCAGGTCAGTCTTAACTCACCTACACGATAGGTTTATGGACTGACACCTATCTAAGTCTTCAAGTATGCCCACGTACTATAGAAATGAAAGTTTTGGTCCTTGTTCGGAGGTCTTGGGCCATATAGATATGCTGTTCGACAGGCAGATGGGGCGATGACAAACATGTTGTTGGGCGTTCGAGAAATGATACTCTGAAAGGAATTCGATCGACTTTAGGTTGATGTTAAACACTACCTTGCACTGACGAATGGCCAAACAGCCCGAAATCGGTCTGCAAGTGTGTTTCAATAATTAAAAAACAATTTCGGTAGTTGTATCGCCAACAGCATATGCAGAAATTACTTCCGTGAAGAATCTTGCACTGATACCTGTCGGATATAATCCAACGCCCTACGTGGTATGAGTCAGGGGAGTAGTTGTTTTATAATAGGTGTCAGTCCCTAAACCTTCTGTTTAGGTGAGTTAAGACTGATCTGAACGAGTTGTTCTTTGATTTAAAGCCAGTCTTTGAGTATGCCCAAGTACTATAGGAATGTAAATATGAATACATTCTTTCACTGCGAGCATGGTGTACTATCACCTTCAACCTTGTATCAATGCCGGAAGGAAAAGTAGATCTATTATTTGATACAAAGTAGTTGAAATATAAAATGACAAAGCAAATAAAAACTAGAAGGAAAATCGTTCCGAAACAGTCACTTTCGATAAGGAACATTAAATTACTGTAGTGTATTACATATATATTTTATATTTGGGACACTCGTTATATCCTTATTTTAAAGTTGTCGAAGATATGTCAATTGATAAACACGAAAAAGAACGTCACATATCCATTAAGAGTTATTGATACGTAAATAAATCAAATACCACTCAATCACAACAGTTACACTGCCATCACTTTTTGCTGTTTAGTCTATAACTAGAAGGAATAAAAAGTTCGTAGGCTAACACACATAGTGAGCTACTAGTATTAAATCTACATGATTTTTAGGTAATCCTAACCTTCGAAAGACACGTGTACAAATGTCTCATCTGTCGGACTAATAGTTTCTGGGATAGTACATTTTGAGTGGAGCAACTATTGTTGTTTGAAGACACACGGCCACATTTGAAGAAAAAAAGTGCTGTTTCATTAAGACAATGTAACGTGTCACAAATTTGCAATTTGCCATTTTGCCCCAAATTGCTTTCGCTTCCACTGTATTCTCCAGAATTCAGAAATTCAGCGACGATGAAGAGGTAATCGTCGAAACTGAGGCCCGAGGCTAAAGACGAATCGTACTTAAAAAAGAGTATCGAAAAATTGTATTACCGCTATAATCGTTATAACACACTCGAATAATAAAATAAAATTTTATCAAATATTCGTAAACTGATCATCTTTGAGTGGATCTCTGGAAATATGCATTTCTCATGAAACTGCAGTTGGAATCTGACACACCCTCATTTTTATTCCAACACTTTTCATCATTGGTATGCAGGCTGTGTAATAATATGGTTATGAAATGGGATTTATGATCTCTTGTTTGAACTATCACCTTCATAATTAACCTCGATACCTGCATATGAGGATCTATCAAGAATTGACAAAGAAATGAGAACGGATTATGTAACGGCGTGAGTTGATGTCAAGTGCAGGGTTTTTTTTCTTCAGGTGGGTGTATTTCAACCTCTTCATTTATTTCGATGAAGAAATGTGGAGGTTTGAAAATTTCATCAAAGTTGTTGCAAGGCCCCAATATATTTAGTAATATTATAGATTTCAACAATTCGATTTGCGTTTATGATCTATGATGGAACTAGTGGTAGATTCACAACCGAAACCCAATGTTCACTTATCCGCAAAATGTTTCTTAATGGTAGGTTTCCGTCTTATTTCGAAATAGGAATGATAAAACTCCTTTCTAGGAAGACAACTCGAAGGAAAATCACCTCCTGATTTCATTCATTTCCAGTGTAGGAAAAGTTGTAGAGAAAATAATTGAAATCGAATCAAATCTTTAACTGACAAATACATATAATTTCATTTATCAACTCAGGTTCAAATAAGTGATATCAACGGGATTTTTTCTTATAATCAGACGCATTAACTTGATGTTTATTGGCGGTGGAGTATGTAGTTGAAAAGCAAATAATATTCTTCACCCGATGTCGTTCTAGAGCTTACTGCTTCGATAAGTTTGTTGGGGGTTAAAATGAACACCAATATGGCACATAATTGTACCAATATGTTCAAGCTTGGAAGAAACACTGTTCCGAACCAGAAAACTGTAGACACCTTAGCAACCTTTAATGCTTGATGAAGCTGAGATCAGACCTTTTCAAAAAACGTTACGGGAATTTTTTATTCGATAGTTAATTTTCCTTGATTTGACGTATTCACATTTCGAATCCAACGTTTCGTACTCTCTTGGCCACCCTCGACCTCATTTTTTTCAATACGGACCTGCATATTTCACGACAATTTTTGGAATAACTTTACATGTTGAATTCAACAATATATCATACAATTTTGTTCATAGTTGGTTCTCAGGTGATTCAGACCCTTATCCAAATTTCTTTGGTTCGGATCTGTATTGAATTTATTTTAAGTTTAATTCACAAAATGCGATATATTATGATCAGAAAATCAACTTACTCATCTCAAACTGAATGGCACGTATCAGAATCAAAGTAAGGAACAAGTAATAATTATTCAATAATATTTCAAGATGAGAAAAATATAATCAATAATAATTAAACGAAACTATCATTTATTTGAGAGAAAAATTAAATGATGATTCAATGGTAATGAAAATTTAAGAAGTAAGTGTTCGAAATGTCCATAATTTTATGAAATGCACTTTGAACTCAACCCTCTTATATAATTGCTATTTCGTCTCCTTAAATTACCTTCTCGTGCCTTCTCAAAATCACCTAAAAATAAACTTCGAAACTCAAACCAACAGATGTCTCGATATAAACTCAAAAAAAAGGTTATGTCTATTTTCCCTCATACGGTAGACTTCCAACTTACAAAAAAACCGTATTTTCGGTATTCAAGCTTGGCGGAAATTCTGACGTGATTATTTGAACTTGCCTGGCCGACGAACTATTTTCAGAACTAAACATGTGTGTACTACTATTCTGATCTTTACACATACGAAAAGGAGTGTGGTGTAAACTATTACCTTTTTTATATTATCTCCCAAGACGCAACAGCAAATAAGACCAATATTACAAAATTAAAATGACATCCTTTCTCTCTAAACAACATGGGGGCTAGTAAAAATCCAAGCTGACTCACAAGGTCCTGATGCTCCCTCTCTGGAACGGTATCCGTGTACAATGACAGCTCGTTCTGAGTGCTACAAAAATACTAAACACAATAATCAACGCTCTGACTGCGATTTACCGCAAATTCACTATACCTTACTTCCGCTGAGAATCGCTGAACTGAATCTATCTGAATCGCCGATGGTCAATTCGAAAACTCCCGTATGCCAATTAACTTTTTGTTTCACTACGTGAGACCGTTTCGCCCGAAGATCGAATCGCAGCCCTTATTTCAAATTTTCAAAACCGTCTCGCTCGAGGTTCAAATCGCAACTCCCATTTCAAAACTTCAGAACCGTCTCGCTCGAGGTTCAAATCGCAACTCCCCTTTCAAAACTTCAGAACCGTCTTGCTCGAGGTTCAAAACGCAACTCCTCTTTCAAAACTGCCAAATTCTCAATTAGTGTCCCCAAGTCCGTGAAACTGTCTCTAACACTCCTCCCTCGACCCGTTCCTTGATTGGTCTCATCTTTTTAATAGTACCCAATTTTTCTCACAACCCTTCCTCCTTGAGACCTTTATGTTCTTTTCATCGAAGTCATTGGTGAGCTGTTATTGTAAATAAATTTGCGAGATCGCCTATTCAAGTATGATCAGATTTCGTGTTAGCGAAGCTTATTAACCAAAACTCTTAGCTTGCGTTTTTTCCGTTCCCGGTCTTATACTTATCGCCGGATGTGAGTTTATCGGTATGTTTAGTCTACGTGGGGCTTAACATGTCTCCCATGAGACCGATAAAGATCGACAATCATAAATTAATCCAAAGTTTAGTCTGTTGAAAAACTATGGAATCCTGCAGCTTCAGAGTATACTTGGGGCCAAAGCTCCACTCATGAGAACAATACTCCAAAGACAGTCTGGTCTGAGCTTTATGAAGCATCAAAATTTGCTGAGGTGAGTACAGTTTTCTGGTTCGGGACAGTGTTCCAAGCTTTCGAGAAGCAGCCTTTGCAATTCTAACGACATGATTGTGCCAAGACATATTGGTGTGTCCATTTTAATCACCAACAAACTTATCGAAGCAGAAAGCGGAATTTTCTGTTCTGACATTATTATATCAGGTTCGGAGACATTTATCTTCTTGGAGAAAACCGATGCCTGGGTTTTGGTGGCATTGAATTGAACCTGGTTACTTTCACCCCAATTCGAAATCACCTCTAGGTCCTCATCAAGATATGCAACTTCCTGCTGCCAGTGAAGATGTTCATCCACAGCTGATGTTCTGGAATACAAATGGAATGACGAAACAAGTGTGCTGTCGTCAGCAAAGCAATATACTGAATTCCTGTTTTTTTTCCAATGAGTCGTTGATATACCATTCTACGAATTGTGGAACAAACGTAGATGTAGATGCGGGAAAGAAAGTTTTTGGCTTCCAACTTCTCCATCTCGATACAGAAAATGTGGGAATCTTCCAAAGAAAGGGAGGATGTAATGTAGATATAGATAAACATTTGACTATCTCAGATTTCCAAGTGCTTCAGAGAATGACCACAGAATAAGTGAGGAATGTTTCAAATTGCTGAGACAACAGATTTTCCGATACCTTCGAAAGTTCTGAATTCGAAAACTGTGGACAAACATTGACGAAGGGTCCATTCCAAATGAAGGGGTATGTTCAGGCCCTTACGTAATAATTACAAGGAGACAATATCACTCAATAGTTTATACTAGCAATAAATTGAGTTGTTAGAAGTGATTCGTCCGAAGTGTACAAAAAAAACTGTAAAAATTAGCGTTCAGTCATATCCTGATGATGTCAACTTGGTGAGCGAAACAGGCATCGAAAGACAGTATTTTTCATATCTACTTTCAACAAATTCAAAAAAATATTGTATTTATAGTTTCTCCAATTATATCGACGTGTCAGTTTGTATATTGTAGGTATAACTTCATTCCAAAGGAACGTATTCCTGATGATTTATTACTTGTGGAATAGATCGATTTCTATTTGACTGCAATATGTATAAATGTAATTGATTCCTAAACTGGTTATAGTTTTGCACATTTAATACGTACGTAAATTATATTCTATGAATAATCCGGTGATTGATATGCAAATTCAGTTATTTTACCTTGATGTAAATGAATAAAATATTGGAAACTATAAAGCTGCATATTCAACAATAATTTCATTACTCACGATATTGTTGGCATTCATTTTGTGTAGACGAATTTTGTGATATTCGGTATATGAATTCAAATGAGTAATTCCCATCCATTTTTGTTCTGTATATTCACCACTACAGAAGATGTTTTAGTGAGCTTCGATGTTGAATGTCTTTTCCCACACATAACTGTTGATAAAACTAAGCTAGCTAGAAGCTAAAGTGACACGTAAATGAATTACCAATGCTTGATAAACTCAGAATAAAGTTGCAGTATTGTAGCCAAACATGTCGAGTCAATTCTGGCTCATTGAGTTGGTAATGACAAAGTTTTCCAAATGGATTTTTCCTTCAATGTTTTTCCCAAGATATTTTTTGTGAACATGTGTCTCAATAGCGGACCAACTAGTTCGATTTTTCTCTTTATCATTTCTCGAATCTTCTTTTTTCTCCAATCTCTTTCAGCAATACTGCTTTCCATTTTTTCTGTCCACCATTCTATGCCACATCCACATCTCTATAGCGTCCAGTCGTTACTTCTCATACTCTCCTATTGTCCATGTCTCAACAGTCACGTCATAATTTGCTTCAGATGTATATTTTGCTAAATTTCTTCTACAAAGGAAACAATCTTCCCATACCAGAAGGAGTCAGCACAAACAGGAGACGATAAAGGCTTTATCAGTCTAGTGTGGTGGAGAGTTTTCTCCAGAATCATTTTAGGCCATTGTTTCCACTTCTAGTTAGTACAATGTGTTTGTTGATAGTAGGCCTAGGTTTTTATTTGCCAGTAATGTGTTCTTCTTTTGAAAAACTTGTTTGGCCATCACTACAGTTTGCTTCATTTGTCCTGTTGATTGATCATCATGCCTTATTAAGATTCTCAAGTAGCACAATTTCTTTACTTTTTCCACTATTTTCCATCTCACTCCCAACCATGACTTTGTTTTATCGTTGTTCATTTTCAACTCGTACATGAGTCTGATTCAATGAAAATATTGAAATGGTAAAGAGACAATGGGCATCTTTGTCTGAATCCTTGTTCGACTGCTGCGTCTTTCTTGCTCCCGATTCCATTTATAACGGTAGATTGATTCTCATATATATTGAAGATGGTTCTTCAGTTCCTCAGTTCCGTGTAATTTTCATGAGTTTGAACAGAAGTTTTTCTTAGGTTCATCAAGTCCAGATGAGTATTTACACTATCAGAAAATGATGCTACATACAGGGCCTTACCCTGAAGAAAATTATTTTCCAAAAATCAGTGAGAAATGCTCATGATTTGCCAATGAGAACAATATCATCTCTGTATCTGTGGAGTAGGGAGGGTGAGAATAGGCTCACAGCACTTAGGCCACATGTGACTGAACATCTTCCCAAGGAGTTGTCCTCCTAGGTCATCGTCCATCCTGTCCTTTCCAGAAAGGTGGACAGGTCGCTAGAAGACATCTCCTTGATATCGGCAGGTGTAGGCCAAGATTCATCGAACATATCTCTTATTGACAATAACTCCGGACATTCACATAAGGGATGCATGACAGTTTCATCTTCCTGTTCACATATCCTGCATAGAGGTGTGTCCACCAGCCCCATAGTTGGAGGTGTTTCCTCAGTGGACAGTGGCCAGTTAGAAATCCTACTGTTAAACGTAGGTTTTTCCTGGTCATTGCCAGATATTTCTTCGGCTCCAGCTTCCCAGGGTCACCCAGGGTGATCATGGCAAGACTGCATCCTTTCGATTCCATCCCATCTCTTCAGGGATTGAGCATGGGTGTAACGTTTGGCTAGTTTCGCAAT
>WOGR01006191.1:0-13249 GCA_015342045.1 Leptinotarsa lineolata | reverse complement strand
TTTCAGGGATTTCAAATCATTTTATAAATTTTAGACAATGGAAGTCCGAACTGATGAAATTCACCACGAAACATTGTCATTCACCTTCAAACAAACGCTTTCTGCGTGTTCTCTCATATACACGTTCACATAGTGCGTGTTTAGGTCTAGGTCTCTGTATATAAATCTATCTGATATATACCTAGGTGCATTTACGGCGGCCCTTCCGCATCCGTTCATGAACCTTTGGATCTGGTTCCTGTATGTCTGCGCGCACTGGCCCAGGTAGTGCAAGCAAACAGTATTATGGCCATGAGAACAGTTCTTATTATCATCAATTTGACTGTAAGTCCCATATTGCTTTTGCGACCTATTATTGGTGCTAGGCGTTGTTTGGCTCCTCTCGCCATTCCGATTCTCTCCCTTGCGTGAGACCTGATTCTGAATTTGTTGTCTAGGGTGACCCCCCAAGTACTTCGCTTTTTTGGTTCACGGAATCTCTTGTCCGTTGAAAATGACATTGCCTTCTGGTTGGCCAAACCTTCGGGTGAACAGTATAGCCTAACTCTTGTCAGGGTTTATACTGATCTTCCACAGGTTGGCCCACAACTCTAATCTATAGGCCTGTTGCCGTAAATATCTGGCGACATGCGCTTGGCTGGTTGACCATGCCGGCAGGGCCATGTCGTCCGCGTAGAGAGCCAACTTGTTGAAGTTGCTCTCCGGCTTAGGCACGTTTGCTGTATATACTGAGAAGAGGTGTGGTGAAAGGACTGCACCTTGCGGGACCCCTGCTTCCAGTAGTCGAACTGTAGATAATTCGTCTCCTACTCTTCAACGGCATCGCCTGTCGGCCAAAAAAGACCGAATTGATCGCACCATTGATTTTGCGTAGCCAAAATCGCTCATCTTGGCCAGAAGTCCATCGTGCCAAACTGTGTCGAACGCCTTGGAAAGAAAACAGCAAGACTTCGTAAATCCGTCCTGAAGACCTAGTAATAGTCCTATGACTTTTAGGTCACCACATATTCGCCACTTATACGTATTACAACTTATTCCATTTAGAATAAGTGACATACTTTCGTGTGTTTCCTTCATGGCAAGAGGAATAGAGGGTCTTTTGTTACCATTATGGAGCAAAACGGCTTCTAAACTTGTTTTAGACGAATTTATGAATATATAGGGAAAAAGCTAATTGGGAATGTCGTGTTCATTAAATTTCTATGAAAAAAATCATAACTCGAAAATCTCACGTGTTAGGAAATTTTTACTATCATTTTCGCATTTAGGGACCAAAAATTAACAAAGAACTGCCTTCGGCATTACAGTCGTAAATTGGCTGTAAACTAGTCATAATTATTTGAAAACTTTCGAACCAACTCCAAAACAAAAGAACTCATTGGTAAATACACAAATGTCAGTATTAAATCAAAATTGTAGCGCTTTCATGAAGATAGTCATGAAATTCAATTCATCTCTGGCTAATGAAATTTGGTGAACTGAAATAATCACTTGTGAATTCTGGGGATTATTCGATTGCACTTTGGAGATATTCTTAAATCAGATGAATTCTGATGAATTTCTTATCTCTGTAATTTTCAGAATTCGAAAGCATTCAATTTCATCATTGAAATCATTCAATAAAAACATTTCTGTATGAAAAATATACAAATACATTTCAAACGAGATATAACACAATTTCATTCTATTGTGAGAGTTTGGGGTGGAACCACTTCAGGAGGTTGAGATGGAAGAGAAGAAATTTTTATATGAAATTTTGCCGTCACAAAATAATGTATTATTTCTGAACTGTGCTGTATACAAATGATATTCAGTTTGGTACTGACTCTCTTTAGACAAATTTCTAGTTCTTTGCTAGGATTTTGACGAATTAAACATTTTTATAGGCAAAAAACAGTTTATTGGTTCACTTGGTGCAATAGCTGTCAGGTCAGCAGGTAACATCGGTGGTGTTGATACTGATAAACTCTTTACACTCTCCACCAATCAAAAGATTCCAGGAAAATCAATTTTCAAGAATCTGGAGCTCACTGAAGAACTCAACGTGAGTTTGATATACGAGTATTGTATTCCTCCAATATTGTACAGTGACTTCGATTTTAGGTTACTGGGAAAGTCCTAGGAGAACATGTTAGCGAATTCGTGTCCAATCCTACTCTGAAAGAAACTGATTTAATAAAATCCAATGTGGATTTTAGGCGTTTGGAAGTTAGAGGAAACGTAACCTTAGATAATGAATTCAATGGAGAACATTTTGAAAGCCTTTTGGAAGACTTTGTGTATTTGGTAAGAATTGCAGCTATTTGTATACACACATACATATCTTCTTATTCTTTGAATGAGATTGAATACTTTGCGATCCAGTGTGCGATCCGTAAAAGCACATTGACTTTTTAGATACATTACATTCTGGGGCCTTTTAGGTTTTAACGCGATTCTAATTGAAAATATTCAATGCTATTTCTGGATCTCTGAACGTTTTTGTTGCAGAATAAAAAGAAGGAAAAAAATCTTTTAAATTAATTTAAAAATGAATGTACTCGTGATCCAACACCAGAAAGCTCTGTTTCGACTCACCAGGTCTCATCAGTGGTGCTATACTGAACCACTAAACAGTCCTGGAAAGAACAAGCCCGAAAGTAAATGCGATGACATCTCCCCACACATTGACATAAGACTCAATCCTATGATATCAAAGATAAACTAGGCTTCCAGTGAAATCCATTGCAAAGTCAAGCTTCATCATCTTTCGCCGAAAAAGATTCGTCCTATCACTTTCACATTAGCTTTCACTGCAAGGCAGCGCTGTTTCGATACACCTTGGTGATCCTCGTTTATCTTTGATATTCGAGGATTGAGACTGTTATCGATTCCATAGATGGCATCTTCGCAGGGGAATATGTAATGGCCTTGACTATAATTCTGTTGTTCTACTATCAGTGATATCAAAAATAATGGAGAAGGCAGCGAATTAACATATTCCTAAATTTTTACAAACGAGCGATCATAAACCTAAGTTTGGTTAGAAAAAGATCGACATGCTGACTCTTTCTGACAGTCAGCCATCTTTGCAATAGTACAATCAATAAACTCTATTTGTTGAGTTTGATAACTTTAAGACGTGATTGTGTCTGCTTTGAGGGGTTCCTCAATTAAACCAACACTTATCTGATGTTTAATATTTGTGGATTTCCAGGTTTCTTGTTTCTGTGAAGTCAACAAAGGCTCCATCTTTGTATTTTTACCAATAATGTTGCTGTTTTTCAGAGACCAATATCATTCTCAACTTTTTCTTCATTACACATTAGTGATTTACTGAAAAAGACCATTCGATCGACTACTTCGCTGTGTTATTGATGACTTGTTTATTTTGTGGAAATTCATGATCACTTTAATAAGATGAATGAAAACACCTTTTTTGTCTAATTTACACTATGTTTATTTATTCTTACGACCAGTTTCAGGGCTTAGCCCATCATCAACTAAAACTAACTAACTTTTTAATGTGTGCACAGGAATTATATGGGGTTACAAGTAGTCTGGGAGGCTAGGTACTGATTGAGTAGGGGTACCAACTATACTGTACTATAATTTCATTTGTAAAATGAATCAACATACCCGACAAATGCAGTTTTTTTGAACGACGACTAGTTATGGCAAATAACGTCACAGCCGACGTATGACGTCAATAACTTTCGAGAAAGCGTTTCGATGTGACTTAAAGTCTGTTGAACTTCAAGTTAGAATTTTGCATCCGGTGTTGCATCCTTTGAATAATAAGTAGAAGGAGATAGCATTGGAACCCTGAGTCATATCAAGCACCTGGGATAAATGAAACATACTGGGTACATTCTCTGCAGGCATGTTTCGCTACTTTGAATTGTCGGTATTTTCAAGACGAATAGTTTTCTTATGTTCAGAGAGCCGGTTAATTACACGTCTCTTCCTGGGATCCGGTATAACCCCTGTAAACCTAAGCACCCTCTGGGATCTTTAGTTGACCTCTGATGGTTTTCTTTGGCTTTGTTGGATGTGTTTCTCCAGAATTATCCTTCATACGGTACAGGAACGCTTTTTCTTTAAGAGAACCAATTCATAGTTGCTTTGACATTCTCTTTCTTAGATTATTTTGCCCGCTCGAAATCGACTTTGCTACCCCGTGGAGGCATTTTTTAGATGATTGAGTTCATCGGAAAGACTCTCAGGTTCAGACATGTATTGGATTCTTCCAACTAAATTTTTAATTTGTACATGAGCATCTCCAATAAAATGAAATTTCTGCCTCAAACTTCGAATGTAGTATCTGGTGTGAGGACAACTCAAGTACTTCATTTCTTGTCTCATCGTCTTTGGTGATTACAACCGCATACGTAGACGAAACGTCAGATATGTACTTCTACAGACCACAGCCAACAAAGGCGAACACAGGTGTGTATCTAGTGTTGCATTATTGGAATAGTATATGGACGGGTAAAAGGTCAATCTTCTCCCCACTTCCTCAATGAAGGTAAATAATATCGAGAACTATTTATAGATATTGGCCCTTTCAGTTCGAAATTCAGTTCTTCCCTTACTATATACCATTTTATTTAAAAATATTTACTTACTTTTATAGCTTGTTCGATTGATGACATACTTATTATGTAGAAATTCATATTTCTTCACTTTCATCTGATTCCTGCGTGACAAATTAAAATCCTTGTAGAAATCGAACAAAATATGTTTTATTTATCCTATATTTATTTTTATAGAGTGAAGAAGTTACTAACGTCACTGGATTCAAGATATTCGCGAAAGGTCTGAAAGTTAAAGGAAATTTGGAAATAGAATCGAACTCAATCAACAATGTGAATCTGGAAACGTTAGTTACGAAAGATTCTGACCAAAAACTTGACATGAACTTTTTGAATGGAGCAGTAACAATCGGAAATCTTCAAGTCAACGGTACATACGATGGCATCGATATCGCCCAACTCGATGAGAGTTTGGTCAAGTTAACCGGGGAACAGTTCCTTGCGTCAACTCTTATTTTCACTGATGATGTAACCGTGGAAAACTTGGAAATAACTGAAAAACTCAATGAACTAGAACATACCGAATATTTGTATAAGGATGGGGATATGAAAATGCCCAAGAATGTGGCATTTGACAGAATTTTAGTAGAGAATTTGCATGTACAGGGCAACTTCACGGGAAATTTCTCCAATTTGGATTTAGCGGATTTCAGTAGACGGTATTTGAGCTTCACAAAAAATCAAACATTAGCTGCTGAGTTCCATATAGGATCATCAGATGTTAATAATTTATTTGCAGACAATGTGAATGGTCAGGATTTTGGAAAGTTATTCAATGAAACTTGGTTATTGGATACTGTCAGGCAGATGTTGAACAACGGTACCAGCAGAATTGAAAGTGAGTAATTTTTGTAATTATGTAGGTTGAAAATATTCCAGTAATCTTTCAGGCTCAATTTTATGGTTTCAGAAATGGGAGTTTGAAATGGTTGAAGTCATATTTAGAACATCGTGAACAAATTGTTCATTATGGTATTGTTGTCTAATTTAGGAGGAATAGAGTATGGTGTGCCACAAGTTGTGGAACACCATACTCTATTCCTCTATATCTAGTGGTCTATAAGAATCAATTCTTCCACTACTACTTTTCTTATTGTGAATTTATGATATCACTAAACTAACATCACTGCGAAAATAGGCCTTTTTACAACATTTTCAATCACCGCAGCAACCCTTCAAGAAAAAACAGTGTTGCGATTGAAATTTCTCGGTTTTGAACATGAATGAAACCAGTCCTATCACATTTTGCTGTTGTTTTGGTTTCGAAATAGATAACGAACTGAAATTCGAATGTCATATCGAATCTTCTTTTAAAAAGCTATTATCAAGTTGTTATGCATTTAGATTGATCTCTAATGACTTGGTTTACTCCGCGGCTTGATCTGTATGCTTCACTTCGATAGAATGAGGTATGGGATTGTGATTTAGGGCGACTGTAGTCAGAATTCTTTATCGGTGACAACATATATTAGTTAAAAATTCGTCAAAATTGTAGGAAGCATGTCTGAGTAACAATATTTCAATTTTTACTATGAACGCGTCAGGCTGAAGATGTTTTGTAGAAGTGCGTTAAAGGGATATGGTAGTTGATATAAGGAATAATAAGAATATTTCAGCGTTTCCAGGCTTCTATGCATTCATCTCAGTAATTCAGGTTCGCAGGAAGTTTATGGTTCTCTGCATGCTGAATACACCTGAGGCATGTGGGGAAAGGCCCCTTACTAGTATGGCATAAGAAGATATTGAGAGAATCAGACAATTATAGGCTGTTGTGAGGTTTATTTTCATACTGTTTCGACCAGTTTGAGTGGTGAATATATATGACTAGAAAGTTGTTTGCATACAATTTCAGTATATGATTCCCATGACAATTTTAGTTCTGGATGATCTAATAAAAATTCTGCAGGGTCTCCATTGGAGTGTTCTTCGGTAATATTATATGTTTAGTTTTCGAATTATTTAAGTCTGTTGCTTCAAAATCACTTATATGACAAGTCGAGTCGTTAATGATGTGTGTAAGAGAGTATATATCGTTTTTTGTGAAGATTATTGTAATATCGTCACCACAGTCGAGTGTGGCAGTCAGTGGGTCATTTACTTAAACAAAGAGATTTGACAGATCTGATATCGATCCCTGGGACACTCTGTATTTTACAGATCTTAAGCTGGATGATCTGTTGATAGTCTCAACTTATCAATTTCTGATATTTTTTGATAATATCGCTATGAAAGTTGTGAAAAAGTGGTTTCTGCAACAGAATTTCATGGCCAGTGCAGTGAAAAGTTTTATTAAGGTCTGTCAGACTGATATGTGTTGTGAACAGTTTCGACCTGAAGTCGAACTCAGTAAAATATTCGTTGGATTCCATATGCCTTTTGAATTTAATTTTTGCAAAAAATGGGCGGAAATTTGCTGTGTTGTCTGAAGTTTCGTGTTTTTGTATAGGAAAGTCAATATTGAAATCGTCAGAGAATATTTTTTCAGATACACAACGATTACTGAACTCTTTGTGAGAGAAAAGTGTAATATAAATGTATATTTTGAAAAAAATTCAGACCTTTTTTTCATAAACTACACCTTAGCGAAAGATGTCGTGATATTACAAAAATAAAATTGGTGGAGATCAAATCGTAAGGTGTAGATTATAAAATTACTACGGATCTTTATCGAGTGAAGGTCGAATCAATTAGGAAATTTTAGAAGTTTCAACTTTGTATAACATTGAAATTTTGTATTTATTATTCATCTTCAATAATCATTCATTCGATAGTATTTGATTTTTTTCTAAAAATTTTACTTTCTTAGCAGAAAATTCAACTTCAAATAATGTTTTTCCAAGTTCATTGAGTTATTAAATATGAACTAAACTTATTAGTAGGCTGATTCTTGTAGTAGTCCAATGTTAGAATATTTTTATATACTTTTACATTTTTATTTTTTGTGTATGCGCCCAATTTTCCATATGTATGAAAGTTACCTAGTCAAATGGAAGTTTGTTGAATAAATTAGTTTCGAGTAAAAAGTGTAGAACGGTAAAGGGTTTTTCATGACCGACATTTTTTCAGATTTGAAAGTGGATGGCTCGGTACATGTAAAAACTGTCAACAAAAGGAACATCGATGATATTATATCTACAGGTCCATTGAAGACAGAAAACGGGACAATTAGGCAAAATTTGACATTCCAGGTGAGTACCAATGATTACTAAATGTTACATTTTATCTCGTTTCTATTTTCAGAATGACATATATTTCAATGAACTGGAGATCGATAAACTCAGTTCAGTTGCATGGAATGAATTTGTGGAGGCTATTGTGTTTAAAAACGAAACTACCTTGGATATATCAGGTACCAAAAGATTCAAAAATCGGATGGAAGTTGACAAACTAATCGACACGAAAAAAATCAATGGAATTGTTGTGAGCGATATTCTCACTAAAGAAGGATCTCAACAAATTAATGGTCCTATAATTATTAACGGCAATGTAACATTCGATAATTCGTCTCTTTTTGGAAATATCAACAAAACACCCTTCGAGGATATTTTAGGTATTATGGATGTATCCAAAGGCGTTTACACGGTGAAAGGTGAATGAATTTTCCAGAAAATTTCGGGCACGATTCCTATGAAAAAGAGTTCAGATTGAATTCCAAAGATTCAAATTTGATTTTTTAACATTTTTTAACTTAATTTCTAGATGATATGGTTTTCAAAAGAGTGGCCCATATAAAAAACCTGATTGTAAATGGAACAGTTAACGAGAAGATGCCAGACCAAATACTCAAAACAATTGTTTACAAAAACTCCGATGCCGTATTTGAAAACAAAATAATTTTCAAAAAACCTGTAACATATATATAAATTGTCTTTAAATTCAAATAAAAGTTATTCATTTTCAGGTTGATATATCGGGAAACTTCGATATAAAATCCATGAATGATGGAAATTTTAACGACAAAATTTTAAACGTTGTTCTTACAACATCAGATGTGGATATAAGTGGGCTTGTATCATTTTCAAAACCAACTATCATTCAGAAGCAAATGAGAGTTGATGATAATTTTAATACCAATCTTTTATCGGGTTTCAATACAGATGATTGGTTGGATAAAGCGATATTTCTGGATACAGGCTTTATCAATGGTAAGTACCGAATGAAGTGGTTAGAATTTTGAAAACAACAACGTGCCCATTTCAGGAAATTTTTCTTTTGAAGAGATTTCTGTTAACGAAGAACTATTAACAGATTTCATAAATGATATAAATATGACCAACATGATACCTCTTAGATCAAATCAGAGTATTGATTTTCTAGTAATTGAAGAAGTAAGACCAGTGAATAATATAAATGTTGGACATTGGGTGAATGGTTTCAAGTTACCACAAGCGTTTGAGAACACCATGTTGGTAAGTCACCAATACAATGTTGTTAATTCTATTAGTCTCCGATGAAAAAAGACGTTCAATGTGTTGAAAGGAAATGAAACATGGGTATACCATATCGTTAGTTCATATAACCTCGTTCATCACTACAACAAATAACTGAAAATAAAAAAGCGGTATTGACGATCACCTGAGGTGAAGTGAGTTATGCATAAGGACTTTTTACCAATGAATAATTCATACCAAAACAGTGGAAAATTGATCTGTAAAGTCAAATCGGTACACCTTGCAACTGCACATGATGAAGTAGATATATTATTAAATGTAGTAGTCCCAGACATTTCGAAGTATTCAAAAGTAAAGCCTGACTATTCCAATCTTGTGTGAAAAAAATAGGGTGGCTATAATTTTGATAGCACAGTTATCGGAAATATTCAAAAATATTGATAAAAAGCCAGACAAAAATAATTGTTTTTAGTAACTGCCAGACAGAGATTGAAAATTATAGATGAGTGGAAGGAAGAGTGGGTTAGACCACTTATTGGCAGTTGCTGAGATACCAGCTAGCTTTGCGATGATTGATTTTGAGATAATCACGTGACTTTTTGAATATTTTGTTTATATTTCATGAATCATCAATGAAAAAAGTGATTGTTTGAATAGAATTCAGTAGTTAATTGATCAATTTGATGAAATTGTCTACAGATTTTGTTGAAGTCAGTATACAATGGTTTAAAAACATTTTAATGAGATGAATGTGAACACTTTTTTGTCTAATTTCCACTACGTTCATTTATTCTTTCGACCGGTTTCGGGGTTTAGCCTATTATGAAGTAAAACTAACTTTATGGAGTGTGCACAAGAATTATATAGGGTAACAGGCAGTCTGGGAGGCTGGGACCCATTGAATAGGGGTACCAACTATGGAATTATAGAGATTATCAGGTTTGCCAAATTCATAAATTCAAGAGTGGAGACCTACATAGATCGAGTTGCTCGTTTAGGGGTATATATTTCGGGTTTTTTATTGATTTATTATTTTCCATGGCTTCCAACAAATTCATTTTCTTTGCTTTATTACATGTGTGTAAAATTTTGAGATTATCTTGTGTTTTGTTTCTTGAAAATGTTCATACATTGTAGATTTTTTGTCCAAAGTAACGTTTTCACGAAGCCTTTCGTCAAAATTTCTACCGGTTTGGCCTATATAAACTGCAGGGCATTCACCACATTCTATTCTATATATACCTGAGTTTTTCATTCTATCTCATTTGGGTTTTGCATTGAACATAATCTTGCCTAGATTATTATTATTGTTTTAATATTTTTTGTAGTTTCAAGTTAAACTATATGTGCATAAATTGTGTCATTTTTTGTATTCTTCTTCAAATCTGAGTTACATAAATTTATTTGAAACAATTTCAGTATGAATTGCAATTGACTTAATATTGCCTCCAACGAAAATGGTTGATAATTGTACTCCATCGCAAAGAACACTGTTAGAAATGACATCATCCATTTGATTCAATTATATCAAATTTGTTTTTTGTAGTTCCTTATTCTGCAGATCTGCAAAATTGATATTGCTGGTCCGCGAGTTTTCCCCGGAATTTTTCACAAAATTTTTTTAGACTTCTGCGGATCTACAAAATTCCAAAATATAGCAGCCTCGAACATCATTCACTGTATCCTGGGAATCCTATCTTTATCTTCTTCGAGGACTTTACTTGAACATCTCCTGATGATGCCAATTTGGTTAGCGAAACGCTAACGCATTCATTTTGCCAACTTTTTTATAATTTATGATGTTCAATGTTATTACTCATTTGATATTTTTGAATAATTTACCCATTTTCTCCTTACAACATGTTAAGATGTACAGCTTGTCAAATATAGGAAGAGGTTTGAGAATTACTTTATGGTCCCGCTCACTAGGTCTAATTTGGCACAGTTTCTCAGTGCCAAATCAGAAATGGAGACCTCATCATAATTCCCACACACTCATTATTTTATGAAAAAAAGCCTCTCATATACAAGTAAAATATTTTATTATTCAACGAGAGTATAATGACCATTATTCGCGAGGTTAAGGTTAAGTCACCAGCCACAGGCGAGTGGCCTAAATTACCTAGAGAATAATAGTCATTACACGCGAGTGGAATACTATACTTTATCCACGACTAATAAACGTTTTTGTTGAAGTTGGTAAATTTTGTTACATTACATATATGTTTTTAGAAACACTATTGTTTATCTATACACAGTGACTAATTATCGAAAATTATAATAATCGTATATTTCATATTTATCAATTTCAAGATCATTTTTCAACACAAAATATAAAAACACTGTGAAATCTAGGAACAAAAACAATAATATCGACTAACAGGTTTTGAGTCAAATTTGTTTTGTTTGAAAAGCTATTTGGATGTATCAAATGTTTCGAAAAACATGATATATTGAAAAACAGATAAGACACGCTCTTTAAAAGTCGTTGATAGCTCGGGGTCTAAGAAAATTCACTTTTTAATGTTTTTGTATGTGTAGGTACAAAACTGAATTGAAAATATTTGGTGGTTTACACTAGTGATTAATGGGTATTATTGAGGTCGAGCAAACAGACGTATAAATGGGTACATTATGCAATATTCGTGGATATAGTTTTTTAATAATCTTTCCGCAAATTTTAGAAAGCTGCGGAATAAAAACTTCTTCAAATCAAAATTGAAAGGATATTTGCTAAATAAATGTTACTATAGTGTGTTTTCTTGTATGAATATATATTGAAAAAATGTTTTTATGTATGTCTACAAATCTGTTGAATAGTGATATTTTAATATTGTTGATTGTTCATATGTTCCATCACATGGTTTTTATTTGTGACGTATCCATCAAGCTGTATGTGATCTGAAAGGATTGAATGGAGATTATTATTATAAATTTATGAGAAACTTCGATCTTTAGTTTCGCATTTCACTGTAAACGTTTTTTTGAAGTGTGATTGAGATTGAGCATTTCTCCAAAAAATCGTGAATGTGTTCCTGGCTGAGCTTATTTCAACTTTGATGATAACATCAGTACTTGACATAACAAAGTTTTTGGATATGATGAAATAATAACTATTATCGCATTCAAAAATAACGTCGATAATACCTATTATCACATTAAAAGAAACTTCGATAAACCGTATGTTTCTTTAATAGTTCACACAAAAAAAGAGTTTTTCATCGGCATCGCACTATCACCGCAATCAGGCAGCTTTAGGAATTTCCTGTAGTCGATGTGCTTCCCCATAAAAATCCTGTTTCTATTGTAGGAAGATATTTTAATTCATTACATTCATTTCTGTAATATGTATATTTAACGTCCATCCATATAATTCCTGATTTATTTTCCTCTCTCTGTAACAGCTCTAATCGGGTCATCGATCCCAGAAATCGTTATCGAAACCCCCGAATTTATAAAGTTCCCATCCTTACCAGACTCATTACACACTCCTCATTGGCTTCACCTCGATCCTTAATTTGTCCTGAATGGTTTCTTGCCTCCTGTGAGTCTCTGTACCTCCAAATAAAAAAAGCGTCGCAAAAACGTAGACGTCTGCGGGTTTGTCTCACTGAAGCTCTGAAAAAGGAAACTGGCACACTCTTTCAACTCTCTGAAAACTTTCTGACTGAAAATTCGGGCAGAGAATATTGCAAGAGACTTCGGTTCGGGGTTTTTACATTGACCCTACGCATCACAACCAACGCCAGGTGGTTCGTACTGAAAGAGGGTAGCGAGGTCATTTTTTTTATCGCCGGAGTTCAACAATGTCGACTCGATCGTCAACCTTTTTTTAGGCGTCTAGCCGACTCATCTTGGGGATAGACACATCACTTTTCGAGAATATTTCATTAATGATGAATTATTAGAATGCAAAAACGGTGAACTTTGAAGATAACGAGTTTTTCATTATTTGGATCAACAATTGAATGTATATAGTGCTTTTCTTTAATGTCCCCCCTTTAAATTTTTTGAACGGGTCAACTCAAAAAATTGAAATTTGGGATAATGAAATTAATGCATGAATACTTTATTTTGAAGTGAAACTGACAGATGAAACTCCCAATTTGGCGACTGGGTGCCATTTGGGGAAAGAAATTAAATAGAAAGGGGGGTTTTGTGACACATCATTTTGAAGCTCCTGACGAATACTTCACAACCCTAGAATACGAAGTCAATATCTTCAGCTACTACAAAATGGCGGAACATTTAATAATTTCTTAGACAAACACATCAATATCGATA
>WOGR01006190.1:0-13250 GCA_015342045.1 Leptinotarsa lineolata | reverse complement strand
AGACATAAACCACGCTCTTGCCTCCGCAACACCCGATGCTAGTCGTGGCACCTGTATCGTTATCTTGCTCTGAATTCAAAAAGAGTAAGGTAACGTTACAACTGAATTAAGGTAAGGACCTCTTTTATTACCTAGAGTGTTGTATAGATATAAACCTGAGTGGAAGCGTTGATATTATCGATCAGTTTATTGTATCCGTTTGAAAATGTCCTTATAAGACAAAATGACAGTAACGATATTTTCGAATATAAGAGGTATAAAAACGCAAAAAGTTTTATTTCTCATTTTTCATATTCACTTTCAGTAATGTTATTTCATAGAATCGGTGGGGTTTGTTTTCATATGTCTATTTTAAGAAGTGATAGAATTGTTTGAACTTTGAACTGATATCAAAAATCAAAATCAAAATTTCTTTATTACTCTTTTCTCTGTACAAATTATAAGATTCAGATATATGTGGACAATAAAGTTTAAATAGGGACTTTTCTGTGACTGGCTTCGTATAGAGAACACGTAGTTCAAACACGTGATCCAGATAAAAATTTTTTGGAAATCATCCATCCAACTAACTTACAACTTTCAAGTTATTCATAGATGTGAATTCAATAGAGGATTATATAAAATCATGTTTGTTTGAAGATCGTTGACGATGATTTGAGATTCCTGATGAAAAAAAAACAATACAATTGAAAATCGAAATGAATAGCTGGAAATAACAAGCAAATTAAAACCTGAAATTGAATTACGATAAAATGAAATACAAGCAAAAATTGAAAAATTTAATAATCAAACAAAAGAAAATTAAAATTAAAAGACCTCAAGCCAAGTAACTTCACTACATTTCGATTGTTAGTATTCACAATAATCTTCAGGTGATGACTGTCATCATCCGAAGACGATGTTACAATTCAAGGATTTCAAATCATTTCATATCATATCAGACAATGGAAGTCATATAAAATCATATTTTGAATTTGTAGGTTCTAACTAACCGTAGAGTCATCAGGATTTTCAACAACAGTTTTTTCATTATAGTTCTGCCAGGCAGAATTGTTGAACAAAACTTTGACGATCATGAATTATTGTAAAATCAAACTATTTGAATCCATACCAATTGTGAAGCGTTTGCGTTTGCACATGAAATTAATGAAATATAAGTCGTATTTATCATCAATTAGCATCATCTGGATTATTCAGATAATATAAGTGATCACTCCTTAAAACAAAAGTAGACATGTATCAGCTATTTTGCATTTCATTTTCTGCTCCTGATTCATTGCAGTGAATAGTCTTCAATGTTATTGGAACTATGAAATTGGACTTCGCTTTCCATTTAGTGTTGAGTTTTTATTCAATTTTGATTTTTTATGTAATCCTATGTGTTCACATGGTGATGTGAATAAAATGGACTGTATGAAAAATCAGTTCTGTTGATCATTTTGTTACTCACCGGTTTTGGGAATTCTTTAAAATCCTCTGGTTTTACACTCCAAGGAAACGAGAAAATTTGGCTTAGGAAGGGAAATAGGAGTAAGGAGTGTAAATACACACAGCACTGATTCTATGATAATTTAACAATTATCATAATTGAATAACGTAAAATGTTCACTATTCGTCTGCTCTGTCCTGGTCAAAGTGCTTTCTCTCTCTCCCTACCTTTTTTTAATCTCAACTATGCAAAAAACCACTTCCAATTTATCGAAGCGTACGACCCGAGAGATAGGCAACGCAAATGACAGTGGTAGTAAAGTCAATCTTATCTCCAAGAAATATTGAAGAATTAACAATGACATTATATTTTCAATACGGCGTAAACACATGGAAAATCAGATTGATATGGAATGGAATTTCCGAAATATCAACGAATTAGCGAATATTTTTTTCAATTATAGTATTCTAATCTTTACATTACGAACATATTTCATTCTTTCAATGCAAAACAAATTCTACCATAACGAGTACCACACCTGAAACTCTCAAAGTCATTATTTCTGCATTAGTGTCCATTCAGGGAATTCTGGAAGGTTATTAAATTTCGTTACAGTATTTCATCTTGGGCATTTGGAAGAGGATAATATATAATTTCAATTCTGACAAGACCGAAAACAAATGTTTCCTGACAGTGCTATAATTCAGAAATTAAAAGTCCGTTGAAAGCAAGATTTATACATGAAACATCTTTGGAGTTAAACGAGGGAATTTAGGTGAAATAACACCTATTAGCTACATGGTATTTCTGAGTGGTTTTCATGAATGAACTGCCTGACTATGTGTGCAAAGTTTGAAACCAATCCCAATAACGAAACTCATTTCATTATTATACATATTATGTTGAAATTATTTCAATAAGTGATGAATTTTGATTGATTTTTCTATATTGGCTGGAGGACTATAGGAAAATTATTAAAGTTCTGAGGAAAAGTGTTCGACAGTTATATTTTCAAATGGAAATTTTTACAAAGTAGCAAGTTTTCAATTTATTTTCTGATAGACTCCAAATTATGTTATCAAATAACTTTGGTTATACTGATAAAATCAGAATATTCAACATATTTGTTGATGCACCGCTGAATAATGACCTTTCCGTTTGATACGATGAAAAGCTCGGAACCAGTCGATAACCGTCACGAAGGTCTTCGAAAATCTTCATAATTCTTTGCATTTTGCCGCACCATATTAACGAAACAGGCCCTACATTCCCTGCAATATTTCATTCATTTTATGTGAATATCATGTTTAGCCTGATGTCATTCTTCTATGCTATCAGTGGAGAGTGAAAGTTCCGGTTCCCAAAATTATTAGAGATCCTCGATACATATCAAATGTCCATTAAAATATAAGAGGCATAACGAAATGAAACAGACAATTTAGTAGAAGAACACAATTGACGTATCGGGATCGCCAGGAAATATCCAGGTTTTCACCATTCGCGGAATGGAACATACGAGCATTCTGAATTATTGGACTGTCCTATATATTTTACAGTTAACATTATATTTTTATGTCTGAAAATAACGAAGATGATATCAATCTATTCAAAAAACGAAGCTTCAATGGAAAACGCAATAAACTTCTCGTAGACAAATAAGTTCCCCACGAAAAAAAATTAATTTCCTAACAGTGTTTTCATTATCTCGAATGTTTGCAGTATTCACCAAGTACTGATTTCTCACAATCGAGGGCATTATAAAATTTTGGAATCTGTTGGGTTGACTCAGAATTCTACGATTCCAACTCATTCCGAGTAGGTTTTTATAGTTACTTGGGAGCTGTCTGACTTGTCCATTTTGTCCAAGTAACCGGAAAACACTGCAGCCTCTTGGACTTATTTCTTTTATTTTTACATCTTCTCATGACGTCCATTTCATCAATCTCGTTTCCTGTACTAGTTTGTACAGGTTCCGTGTTGTATGTTTGTCATATTCTTCTGGACATTATTTTGTACGTATATATATTACTTGCTTCCTGTGATTCAGTGCCTCACATTCGCATAAAATGTGGAAAGCTATCTCTATCACTTCGTTACATAATGTGCAGCATAGGTCTCCGTTGTACAGCCCCATTTTGTTCAGGTGTCCGGTTAGTAGCCCTGTGATTATTCTGAGCCCATACCTCTATGCAGCATATGTGAACAGGAAGATGAAACTGTCAGGCATGTCTTATGTGAATGTCCGGAGTTATCGTCAATAAGAAAGTGTGTGGTCGGCGAGTCTTGGCCTACATCTGTCGATATTAGGGAGATGTCTCCTAGTGACCTGTTCACCTCCCTGGAAAGGACAGGATGGACAACTCCTTGGGAGGATATACAATGGGTCACATGTGGTATAAGTGCTGCGGGCCTACTCTTGCCCTCCTTACTCTACAGATACAGATACTCCTGTAAATCGGCTATCCGCTTGGCAGCACGCTCAGCATCTCAAACAACATTTTTGGCGGTGACAGTATTAGGAATACCGGCACCAGATGTTGAAGGCTCGCGCTTGCCGTGGTTAATCGATAAATCTCAAGGTGGACGACTACTTTCTTATCTTTGAGGAAAATTTACCGCCACTCAAATGGTCCATGGAAAGGGTCACGGAAGCTCACCTTGGATAAGATGGCGTCATTAGAGTTGCGACTTATAAAATAAGGAGCGGCGAGTATAAGCTTTGTACAAAAGAGTTTTGTCCCTTATTCCTGGACGAAGATTTCCAATCCATCATATCATTTCGAACCAGATTGTTCAAAGCATGTGGCATGTTGCGTCGCTAGAAATAGTTTATAATTGGGATTTTATTTTATGGATGATTGAATAGAACTGGCCGATACTTGATGAAAATCTCTATTATTACCAACTAATACAGTTTATTGTATAATTTTCACATTGAAGGGTTTCAAAAGCCGCGATAGGTGTTTCGCTATGCAATAGCTTTCTCAAGCTATTCCATAAGCTCTGAGCTGAAAATTACATAGCTCGAAAGCCTGCAATTGTGTCCCTTGAATGAAGTAATATAATTGCCGGACTGCAGGCTCATATAATGCTAAAATTGTAAGAATTCCAATCTTGTCTGTCCTGAGTGCTAGTAAATATTTGGGACTATCTCTTCTCATCATTATTTTTGATATCTTGTAATTCATATTTGAATAACTAGAGAAGCATTGTTTCATTGTAAAATTGCAATCTTTTTATTGGAAGTATGCGGTTGGGGTTTCCTACCCAAACCTTGCTTATGCACTTTCCTTACAATTGGTGGGTTTTTTCAAATGTCAAATTCGAGAGTCTGGCTTCTTCTATAACTTCACCAGAATCGTCCTACTCCGAAACTCATAATATCTGAGGCCCACCTTCAGTTGTCAAAGGTTTGGAATATTTTTGTATAGTAGTTTGTAATTAGTTCTTGAGCAACCTGCTACACTGAGAGTCAAAATTGGTGGGCTGTCACGATGACAGTTAGGGTATACCGGTTCACCACAGAGAAGAAGGAGTGAGTTCGTTGGAGTTATTGGTATGGGTACCAGTTAAATTGAAATGCCAAAAGTTCTCAATTATGCTCTAATCATTTTCTCAAGTTATCAGAAGAAATGAAATAAAACTAACAAACTGCAATCCCAATTAATCATAAAATATAAACTGAAGATTCAGATAACAAGGGAGAAAATAAAAGAAATTGAATACAGCTGAGTGTTCAATAGGTGAATATCGAATAGTGAATCAACGGACTGGGGGAAATTTTTTTTCCAAGGATTATTTTATGTATATTGATTTATCTAATTCTATAAAAATTAATGAAAGTTAGCATGATCGATCGCAACTGTTGATTTCCAGTTCAATATGCTTGATGAAAATATAGCAAGAATACCTAGGTGCTCTTTCGTCTGCGTTGAGTTATGTTGAAGAAACTAGAGGTTTCAGTAACTTCCGCTCACGGTGGTCAATTATCACTAGGATTCATCACGATAGATCAAACAGTACTCCTAATTAGGTACAAAAACTTTTAAAACAGCTCGTTTACGGTAGCTGTGGTGATATGATACGAAAAAAATATAATACAGACAAAACAATTTACACAATTGAAATTGAACAAGGAGGTATACCTTCAAGCTCAGAAAGGTTTTCCACTGACACTATCAAAAAACTTGATCAAGTGAGACGTCTCTTCCGGGTTTGTCCAAAAAAAATTATAATCTACGGATGGTCAAATCGATTCAAAACTTCCGATAGTTCCAGGGATAGTAGAAACTATATAGACCATGAATCATTCTGAAATGAGAATAAGATAACTGGACTTTCTTCTAGAGGCAAAAATATTTCAGAAAGATTGCCGAAATGGTGTTCTTTGATCCTGAAAAGAGTGAAGGGGCCACAAAAAACCAATAAGCAACATATAATCAAATATTAACGGCCACCTCTTTCACTCAAAATGAAACCTTTGAAAATTACTTTTCTACGAGATGTTCCGAAAGGTTCTTGCTGAACTTGCACATGAGAAATTATAATCAAGGCAAGTATCGGGTAGGAAATCACTCCATTGAAGACTACAAAAAAAACTTCAAATATTGGAGAGCAGGACCATACGTCATGAGCGTACATGAGTGACACAATGATAATTCGCGTTGATGATACGTGATTTTCGACCCGTTCTAACATCAATTGAATGAATGGTAGATCAATCGTAACGAAGTATACAAGAATCGAAAAAATAATAATTCAATGATATTTCCACACATAATTGATAAATGTTTTCACAAATTGAAGAATAATATTTTCTCACTTTAAACGAGTGGGTGGAATTCTACACCGGTCATTTAGAGCTGAAGTTTAGCAGCTGATCAAAATAGATGAACTCAACGGTTGTGTTAATCTAGACTCAAGAAGCTAGTCAACAGATGGCTCTTATAGGGAAAAACTGGTCCAATTTGTACTATTCACCGATCTCTCAAATACATTACCAATTCTAAAATTGCTTTTTTAAAAGACTTTAAAAAAAAATAAATAAAAACTGGGTTTCTTACGCCCTCTATCAACAACGGGAGTCACCCTTTCGTTAATAGTCAACAGAGATGCAGACAAAATTTAACAATCGAAAAATTATGGAATCGCGCTACAACTGGACAATTATCAGCTAACAGGTGGGTTACATATCATAATGGTCTCCAACTAGAACGGGAGAATATTTCCTGAAGAGATTGCCTTTCAGCCCAAAAAGAACCTCCATTATAACTTTACATTTTTTTTAGGCTGTTAACCATCGAGATTGAGAAAGAACGAGCCAAACTGACATTTGTCGGCTAATTGCTAATCAGATTCGGGGACTAGCTGACCGAAAGACAATACATATATCGATAATTTCGTTCATCCAACCTCAAATCAGGGCCCTTATGACCCTCATCCAGTGCAGTAGAATATTGCCGTAACAGTACAATGGGGGATAAAATTTTTAATCACAGCCATGGAAATGTATATTTATTGTGGATGAAAAATATTTGATGAAGTTAATAATATTCTCCATATTGTATGATATATAATTGAAGTGGTTATTTAACACCTTATAACCATTGTAACGAATACTCGCTTTCTAAAGAACTTGGAATATAATAATTGCTCGTATTTTCATTTCATTTTGGTAAAAGTATTATGATAGGATTTATGCGTAACCGTCTTACAAAGTAACTTCACATTTCTCATGCACAATTGTCAGTTTATGAGATGAAATATAATCATTGAATTCATTCGTAATATCACATACTCGCGGTGCATGAGAATTGTGAAGTTACTTTATAGGACGGTTACGCACAAGTCTAGTAATAAGACTTGTACCAAATTGAAAATACGAGCAGAACTACTTACAAACTGCTTTACAAAAATATTCCAAACCTTTCACAACTCAAGGCGGGCCTTACATATAATAAGTTTTGTAGTGGGATGATTTTGGTAAGAAAAATCAATCAACAGGAAAATAGTAGGCGAAATTAAGGTGGTAAAAAATTGAAAATGACAGAAGCCAGACTCCGAAATCGGGCATTTAAAAAAACACACAAATTGTGAAAAAAAGGCATAAGCAAAGTATCATAATATGTGGATAGAAAACCCTAACCGTATACTTCCGATGAAAAGATTGCAATTTAACAATGATAAAATGTTTCCTTTGTCATTCAAATATGCATTACAATGTATCAAAAATAATGTTGAGAAGGGATAATGCCAAATATTCACTAGCCTTCAGGACAAACAAGATTGTAATTCCTATGATTTTAGCATTATATGAGCTTGCAGTCCGGATATTCATATCATTTCATTGGAGGGACGCAATTGCAGTCTCTTAAGCAGTGGAATTTCTAGCCCAAGTTTCAATAGGAGTTTATAAAATGAAATTTCGATTCCAAATTATTTCTAGCGATTCAACACGTAATAAGAAAAAATCAGGAAATTGTATATCATAGTTGAGAGAACCAACTATTATATACAACAATGTGTCAAAATCTCATCCAGGTACCAATTGCAAGAGGAATCCAAGAAGAGTCGTTATTGAAAATCTGCCCCTTCAACAGACTCTACTATGGAAGAGTATGGTTTAGGACTCAAATCATGATGACACAAGAAACCGTTCACAGAAGAGGTATTTTTAGGTTGGACATTCTCAAGTTACCATTTCAATAGAGAACTCTCTTTTGGTAGTTTTGATTCTTATCGCGCGGCAATTTCCCAAATAGCAAGTTCGAATATAGAGCAGGACTTCAGGGACGAACGTTTTTTTCCAAGTACCACTTGGGATCGAGGTATAGTACTGGACTATACCAGGTATTTCAGATAATTTTGATCAAGAAAACCCAACATATAAATCAACCATGTTATTGGCTCTCAGAATAAGGCAATAGTCTCAAACAAACCAAAAATTATTGACTCTGACAGAAACCAAAAAACAGATCTTTCCAACTTGTTCTGCAAGAACGGCAAATTATCATTTGAGAGAATAATTTGGGAGGTAGCATTACAAATGGAAAAATTATAGTAAGCCGGCTGATATTGAAGTTCATGCAGACTTTGACAATAGGCTCCATTATTGTTTACAAAACAACGGAACCCACTTTGAACATTTACTTATTTGAAATTTTTGATAAATTAATAGTTCAGTTCAATTTAGTACGCGCCCCCTCGGAGGGGTGCGTCCGACGACCCCTATTTACATAGGGAAAGTAAGTCGAGTGGCACCTTGTGGCACCTAGCCTAAACCTGAAATGAAACCACTAAACAATCCAGATACGCGAAAACAGTAAGGTGAAATACGACTAAGGAACAAGAATATAAACGTTGAATGTTGCTTTCCCAAAATACGCCTGTTCAACGGATTTATTCTTCACTTATACTACAAACTTAACCCTTATACAAAGGCGGAGAAAAAACTATTTGGAAACACCTATTCAGCGAGATTCATTGCTTTCTTAAACAGAAATTTCAGGATTCCGCAAAAACAACAGCATGAATAAAACTTCTAATCGGTAGTTATCTAGCTGCTAGTGATGTGTAGATTCCCATGGTCCGCTACTACGTAAATTCGTGAAAAGCTCCTTATTTCAAGTCCACACGGTCGAAATAGAAACACCACCATTCATATGATTTCGGAAAATTCGCGGTTTAGTTGCTACGTACAAAGCAATAAAGTTCAAAAAGGTCTCACCCCATCCACTTCCATGTGTCCTCGAAGGTAGCACCGTCCGGGTGAAATTTCGATTTTCTATATCAGAAAAAAACATCTAAAAAAGGTATTCTCGTAAATAGTTTGTATCCCGAACATCCGTTATAGATTCAAATCAGATATCATTTACAGGATTTCCACACAATATACTAAATACAATGTACAAATTTTTTTTTATTCACATGGAACTCAGCCATCTTCACTGGTATACACCGATGTTTCTCGTAAGACACTTGCCTAAGGGCTCGTCAGTATCAATCTGGATGATATTATAAGGAAACAGCACACAATTCATTTATAAATTACGATTTTTATGTCAAGGAATAGGTTTGATCTATTTATGTCATCGATGACATCGTAATGACATTCATTCACCTATTTTATTAAATTCCAGCCAAGAGGATTACTGTTTGAATTGGAGGGGTTATATTTTGAGAAGTGAATAATTTTTGGGAAAGGAAGTTTTTGGCTTTCTACTACTCCATTTTGATACAAAAAAAATGTGGGTGTATACCAGTGAGGACGGCTGAATTCCATGTAAGTGAAATTTTTTTTTTACATTGCATTTAGTATATGGTGTGGAAATCCTGTGATTCAAATCTATAACGAATGTTTGGAATACAAACTGAGTAGAAAAAAGTGTTTTTGTATAATTCAGTGTTCATATGAAAGTATTTGTTTCGAAAGAAAATTTTTTTTCGTGTAATTCAATATTTATATGAAAGTTGCTATTTCAGAAGGAAATTTTCTTCCATTTTGTGTCTGGAAGTAACTTCTTCGCACTTTGCACATCTAAAGTTAGTTCTTTCAACAATTATTGCTTTCTTCCTTCCTTTGGAAGATTCCCTCATGTTTTTGTATCAAGCAGGAGTAGCAGAAAGCTAAAAACTTTTTTCCCAAAACGTATTCACTCCTAAAAATATAACCCCTTCAATTTGATGTTGTTCATTTTCAATGGTGTAATTTCAAATTTAGGATCCAAACACTTGTTTTATCACCTCATTAGCGCAATTTTAGATGACAAAACAAGACGAAGCACTCCTCCCTTTCATAACATCACGAATTCACATCATCACAATGGCAGTACGTATGAACATCAATACGTTTAGTTGATCTGATCCCAGCCAGTTTTTGTCAATTTGATATAACTGTTTTCAGAACCTTTTTCAGTTGCCCAAATAGCTTGTTAGTATTTTGTCGAATATATAAATTTGAAGTATCCAGCATTATACGTGAGCATAAGACGCCATGAAAACATCAAATGCAAAGAAGAAAGGAACGAACAGTTTCTGGTACATCTATAAGCCAAACTATAATTGAAGTAGGAACAATAGATATCACCCAGTATTAGTATCAAATATAAAAATCGAATTGCTCTACGAGAGCTGTGCATGAAATCTAACGTGAAATTTTATATTTTCGTTCCTATAGTACGTGGGTATACTTGGAGACTGGTTTTAAATCAAATTATCTGAATGAACAATTCGATCAGACCAGTCTCATTTCATCTACAAAGTAAGTTCATGGACTGACATCTATCAGAAAACAACAAGCCCCCTGGCTGAAACCACGAAGGGCTTCGGATTATTTCCTACAGGTGTCAGTGCAGGACTCTTAACAGAAGTGATTCCTGCATATGCAGTTGGCGATACAACTTCTGGAATCGATTTTTAATTATTGGAACAAACTTGCAGACCGGTTTGGACTGTTTGGTCACTCATCAGTGCAAGGTAGTGTTTATTATCAACCTAAAGTCGATAATTTCCGATAAATCAACAATCGAATTCCTTTCAGAGTATCATTTCTCGAACTAGGCAAAAATGAATGTCCAACAAAGTCTCCCAGTCTGCCTGTCGATGTACTGACGAACTGCATATGCAGGAATTACTTCTGTGAAGAATCCTGCACTGGCACCTGTCTGATATTATCGAACGCCCTTCGTAGTATTAGCCAGGGGAGTAGTTGTTTTCTGATAGGTGTCAGTCCATAAACCTACTGTGTAGGTGATTTGAGACTGGGCTGAACGAATTGCTCATATGATTTAAAGCCAGTCTTCAAGTATGCCCACGTCACGTACTATAAGAATAAAATTTTTTATGAAAACTGGAAAACGAAATGTTATATACTACTCACAATGATTTTTCTTTGATGAACACTAATATTTCAATCACAATTTCGTTTGCATGTACAATTTCAATTATGTCTTCAGAAGTGACGAGCAAAGTGAAGTGTCTATTGCTTGAGATTCACTTCTCTGGAAAGATTGTCGGCGTTTTAAATAAAACATTTACAGTTCCATTTCAATCAATATGCCAGTGCGCTTTCTGGTATAATCTATTCAGTCATTCATAAAATTAAAGTTAAATGAAATTAAATGCTCCGATGAGTTTTCGAATTGATATTGGCAAGGGTCTGACTATTGAGCGCGATTGCTAAAAAGGAGTGTCTTTTGTCTGATACCAACCCATGAAAACTATTTATTAGTGAATTCGAGAACCCGTGCTGGCATTCAAATTCAGTCTTCGGATCGAAAATTTTTAGAATTTGGCAGAGCTTATTTGATCTTTCATAAATTTTGGGAAATATCATGCTGGGGGGATTATGATGGCTCCATATTTCACTTCAAAAGATAGAAATCAGTCACGGGCAGCCCTGAATAGTTCTCTTCAGAGTTTTTCACTTGTAATTTTTCAAAGTTTGTTCATATTCTGAAGTAATGAATTATTTCTGATAGTTGTCAAGTGATAATGACAGCGAAAATTTTTGTTTTCCCAATCTAGCAAAATCTTTTTTTAAGAAAAATCGAATAACATTGAAATGTTGAGGGTAAGACAATCAACTGTTTATTTTGGGAATCCAAAGAGTTTTACTTTCGATTTGAAATGAGTTTCAATTATTCAACAAATCTCTAAAAATTCCAAAAAATGTAACCCATCGCCTACCAGATTTTTTCCCGATTTACTCTTCGTGAAATCCAGATTGTTCTTGAAATTTTTCTCCATTTTTGAAGTTGGAAAAATTTTGCCTACAATTTTTTTGATTACACGAACATTTTTCAAGATTCGTTTATTTGAGAACTGAAAAAGCAATAAGGGAATAATAAAACATAAGTACGTTGAAATTATCAAGTGACTTATTCCTGAGACAATTTTAAGATAAAAAGTCTATATGAACTTGTGTCCGAAAATGCTTCGTTTCAGAGATACAGGGTGTTTAAATTGAATTTTTTTGTTCGCTTTTTGAAAATAACTCATTCCAAAAATGAGTTATTTGCACGAAATCCGGTAACCGGGGTTTTTTGACGTGGGAAATCATAATTTCGTATTGATTTTCATGTAACATGTTGTTGTTGAGGAGGTGTACCTTTCTTACTTGGAAAAGGTGAGGCAATTAGGTTTTTTCATGAAAAGTACCAAAAGTTCACTGTCAAAAAAGTTTGGGCAATTTGAAATAAATAATGACGGCGTACACAGCGCCCTCTAGATGTTATATAAAAATTAATACGAAATTATGATTTCCTACGTCAAAAAAACACCTGTTACCGGATTTCGTGCAAATAACTTATTTTCTGGAAGAGTTATTTTCAAAAAGCGAACAAAACAATTCGATTTCAACACCCTGTATCTCCGAAACGATGCATTTTCGGAAACGAGTTCATATAGACTTTGTTCCTTAAAATTGTCTCAGGAATACGTCACCTGAATATTTCAACGTACTTATGTTACACCCTGTATAGATATGTAGGTTATTGAGTGTCCTGATATGGATACCAGAGATAATTCTTCGGACATAGCACTCAAGAAACGGGCAAACCATAGTAACGTATTTCGGGATTCTGGCTCATCATCAGGCACAGTATTGGGTCCTTTATTTTTTAACATTTATATTGATGACTTATTCATATTACACAGTGAGGGTGAGATCATTGGATATACTGATGACACGGCAATATTTTATGAGGCAAAAGCCTGGACTTTGTTCCAAAAAAAGGTTGAGAAAGACTTTAAACTAGTGAAAAAATGGTTTGACCACCGTCTTTTAACAGTCAAACAACTTTTTGTTTTTCAGCTGCAATAT
>WOGR01006189.1:422-13252 GCA_015342045.1 Leptinotarsa lineolata | reverse complement strand
GAGATGAGCAATTTTACGATATTATACAAAGGTTTTTTGTATTCAACTGTCCTGTTTTCATAATGAAATAGATAAATGTAATATTTCTATAAAAACACATTTTGACATCTCTTGTCAGTTAACTATTTTCATGTTATCCGATTTACTGTGAAGTGGCCGTATCAGGTGATGCCGAATCACCTAATTACCAACAAACAGTATTGTTTACAGCTCACGCGTTTTGTCACATTTAAAGTTCTTGCCTGTGTTTAATGTCTTCCATAATGAAGAATGATGGTGAGGAATCATGTGTTCCTGACGATATTGAAGAGACTGCAGAAAGAGCTTCATTTGAATTGTTACCAAAAAAATCGGCTCAGCAGTACGATATCGCATATTCAAATTTTTTCAGCTGGTGTAGACTTGAAATTTCAGCGAAACCATTCTCAGATTATCTAGAAGACAAATCAAAAATATGGAACTCGTCAACTTTGTGGAGCAAGTTTTTAATAATAAAGTCGAGTGCGCTCGTTGAAAATGGTGTTGATGCAAGCAAATATTCTAAGGTAATAGCATTATTAAAGCGGAAAAATGAAAGTTATATGTCCAATTCAAATTTTGAATAAAAAAACCAAATAGGTCGTTCTTTTTGCATTGTTAGAAAAAATTTGACTATTTTAATAAATACGTTGCATTACGTCCTTCTGAAATACTCAAATTGTAAATGAAGAACCAACTCAGTTTGGGAAAATGTCCTCTACCATTGCTGAGTTTCTGAATCTCCCGGAACCAAATGAATATATAGGTCACTGTTTCAGAAAGTCTTTTGCTTCTTTGCTAGCAGAATCAGAAGCAAATATAACGGATATTGAGAAGAACGGAGGATGGAAGTCTACATAAATAGCTGAAGGTTACATCGATTAATCTATTTCTTAAAAAAAAAGCTATTTTTGGAAGAATAATCCCTAGCTTCAGCATTACAGCATCGTCCTCTCCACTTCAAAAATTAAATGTTAATGCCAATGAAATTGTCAACTCAGCTAGTTCGAATATATTACAAGGCTCTTCAAATCGCAAGGTATTGATACCAGCAGTTGTTCTAATTGTACTTTTCATAATAATTTTCATAAATAATGATACAATTATTGTATATGATACATCTGTAACAGAATTGTATCTTTATCTATTGTTCATAGTAAAACTTCCTTGGAAATTCAATAATTGTGTTCTGTTCATTACTATTTGGTCGAAAAAAAACATGTTGAAAATACTTTTAACACTAGTATTAAAATATTTTTAATACGCTACTTCGTAAACATCATCTTTTAATACTCTTGACAACCATCAAAAATATCACTTTCAATGACAGTTTCTGTCAACATCGGTCACGAGGTGGATATAATTGACTCAATTGTTCCAAAATAATGAGGAAACACGCTCTAAACCAGGTCTATCAAGATTGATACTGAACATTATGTAAGTCTACCTTACTTTGTTGATTCTACTCATACCATCGCTCATTTTTTTTAAATAAAGAACTGGACGTGGTCTAGAGAAAAAAATCTGTCAATTCATTAAAAACAATGAAGATAAAACTCCAGTGTCGGATAGATCGGTAGTATACAAGTTGACTTTTCCCAAAAGAATAAAAAAGCATATAAGTAGTTTTGTAAATGGCAAGATAAATTCAATATTTGCGATCCTTTTTCGACAGAGGAGCACGAGTTCAATCACGATTATGACGTATTGCATCTATAAGAGAAATGTTGAAAACTCAAACTTACGAAATGTTTAGAAATCAATAGTTTGCAACGAGGAAATTGGTAATTAGGAATGATCTTGAAAGGAAATAAAATTATAGCACAGGTGAAAATTGTATTTACCATTCTCCAGTCTCATGAGTTGTTCCTAAATAGGTTAATAGTTCAGGTAATGAATGCAATATGTGGAAATTTGTCAGGTAATAATAGTCATGATGATCCAAACTATAAAAGTATGACACAGAATTTGTGTAAATAGTATTGTGACGCCAAAAAGATTTTATTGAATAGCGAAACACGTATTGCGATTTTGTAAACTTTCTAGTGGAAATCTCACATTAAAGTGTGTTTTTTGAACGAGCGATACTTTCATCACGTTTATCGTCTCAATAGTATTTGAAAGTGATGAGTCGAAGTAATTTTTCTATGACTATTGAAAAAAGCAATCATTTTCAAAAGGAGTAACTCTGAACATAGATGTGTAGATCATCCAAAGAAGTAACAGACACAAAATGTAAGAGAAAGCCCTTCTGAAACAGCTACTCTCATATAAACACTGAGTTACACGAATGAAAAAAAATATTTAGAAACAAATACTTTTATATGAACAATGAATTATATTCACTTTCATTAATTTTTTCATCTTTCATTTAGTATATCGTGTAGAAATCCTGTGAATGATATCTGATTGAAATCTATAACAAATGTTTGAAATAAACTGAGTAGGAGAAAGTGTTTTTTGTATAAATCAGTGTTCATATAAAAGTATTTATTTCGAAAGAATTTTTTCTTTCGTGCAATTCAATGTTTATATTGAAGTAACTGTGTCACAAGGGCTTTTTCTTCCATTTTGTGTTTGAAAATTACTTCTTTGAATGATCTACACATCTATGTTTAGAGTTACTTCTTTTAAAAATGATTGCTTCCTTCCTTCCTTCCTTTGGAAGATTCCCACATTTTTTGTATCAAGATGGAGTAGTGGGAAGCCAAAAACTTTCTGTCCTAGAATATTTTGTTTTTTACATTTGATGAGAGTACTTTCTTTCCTAGAATATTTTGTTTTTTACATTTGATGAGAGTACTAGCAACCTCCTGTGAAACTTTCACTGTTTTCAAAATCATCATAAGGAACTTGAAATGAAAATTATGGGATGGGAGATAAAAATAATATAGCTATTCTTAACACTAGCTTTTAAAATTAATTAGGGAAGACATATATATATATCAAAAATGTATGTTTGACTCAAAGGAAATTCTGGGCTACAATGAATCTCACAACAAAAACGTTGAAATAGAATTCCAAACAACCAACTAATGGAACAGCAAATCATGCTCTCAACTAACCTTTAAATCAATTCAATTAATTTTAATTGCGTCCATAAATATGGGTTTCACGAAAAAAGCCGCATACTATATTTATTCTTCGTTCTTTCTCAACATGAACATAATATGTGGGTCATTTTGCCACACGAGAAATAAGGAAATCACGCAAAGTTTAAAGATTTATTTTTCCATAGGGCGAATTATATAAAGAAAAGGTTATTTTTACTGACCTCGTTAATCACGTTTCAACACCTGCTCGATACTGTTTTTGTTGAGCCTAGGAAATTCATTGAATAGCAAAATTGAAAAATTATATTTATATCTTTTACATCTAAAAAATATCAGGTGTTGCTGAAAATAAAAAAAAATACCAAGGTGGAAATAGAAAACTAATAGAGTCTACTACAAAAAGGTAATTATGATGCATTATATTGATAGGGATTTTATTAGAGAGAATAGTTTTTATGCAAGGTACATATCAGAAATTAGTGGCGGACCGTGGCTATTCATCGTTTTGAGGTTCAACTCAGTACACCTCAAACTTCACTGTTCAAAAACTCCTTCATTTGAAGAACTGCGTTAATGTGGAATTAACTTCCTGAGAACGTTTTTCCAAATGAATTCAATCTCCAGCGATTCAAATCTTACGTGAATCGCTACTTTCGCACAGGCACCGCTCTTAGAGCGTCTTCAGGATTTTTCTGTGGTGCTTGTGTTTTGTCCCTGAAAAAACAACTTCTACTTTTCGGAAAGCACTGCAGGTTTTTCATCCATAAATACTTTGACAACTGTAACCCAGTGCGTTATTCTCTGTCCTTTTATTGCATTGTCTATGGGTTTCACCTCTCCATTTTTTTAAAAACCTATTTCTCAATCTGATTCTGTATCGAAGATACTGGTACACACGCAGCTGGTTCGGGGGCATTATATGGAGTTGGGGATTTGTAGCTAGCTCACTCGTCAGCTTTCTCGTTGTCCTTGATACCTTTGAGTCTTCATACCCTGCTCAGTTTGTCAATATAGGTAGTTTGTTCCATATTCAGCCACCAGACTATAGATGCACATCCTGTCATGGGTTTATTCTCCATGGTATAAAGCCAATACATCATATCTGGTTTCAGCACCCATGTCTTTTTTTAGATGCGTCTGACCAGCAACAGTGCAACCTCTTTGTTTTTACTCTTTGTAGATGGTGGATCTAGGTCAGCCTAGGATCTAGTATAACTTCCAGGTATTTGACCTACCCAACAGCTGTATCCTAGGCTCTCCGTCTTGGTTCTTTTGGTGAATGGAACTATCACCGATTCCTTTGGATTCATATTCAGTTTTTTCTCATCGGTACATCTTGTTATGATATTAAGGACCGGCTGCATGAGTGCCGTCACTCTATTATTATATTTTTCCTGGACTGGGATGACCAAATCATCTGTATTTCTCAACTATCTGTATCCATTATGGTCCAAAAGCCGTTATAACTCTTCCAAACCAAGATTCCACAACAGTGAAGAGAAAACTCACTCCTGAGGAGAGCCTCTTGCAAGCAATTCCACTACTGTTTCTCCTATAAAAGTCGTGTATCTTCCTCTAACTATACAGTCAATCTACCTGCAGCTCTCCTCTTTGGAGCCCAGATGATTGATACTAGGGACGTTCTATCAAATACGCCTTTAATATCCAAGAACATAGACTAAATTACTCTCTTGTTCTTGTTAGCATATTCTACTTTTTTTGTGACCAGGCATGAAGCCATTTCTGTGTTCATACCTGACCTGAATACATGTGAGTCTCCAAGTTCGATATTTTCCCTATATTCTTTATGTGTTTTATAGACCCACTTTCCAATCTAGTTCCGTACTGAATTTTACTTCAAGAGAAAAACATTTTACTCATATTTTTGACCTTGTTACTAGTTAGTCTAACCTTAAACACAATAACATACAGTTTTACTATGAAATAAATTATTGTTATATCAGAACAAAGCACAGAAACTAAAGATCTGGGTATCATACTGGATAAGGAACTCAGTTCCACGTCACATATTATTCAAATCACATCTGCAAAAAAAATGCTTGAAATTATCTTCAGGACGTGTAGACTTTCAAAACCAAGAATGTTTCATAACACTTTTACAATACAATAACAGATAGGAAAGCAATTGGTAATCACTTCATAAATACGGACAAAATCGAGCCGAAGGATATAAAATCAACATCGTTTTTAATCAATAGTTTATTTCGATACTCGACAACCCCAATGGAGGTTCAAGAGATTATAAAAACGCCAACTCCAGGTGTAAATGAAATACATGGGAAAACCGTGAGGGCTGTCAGTGAAATTATATTATGTTAATCCCTATCATACATCACAGACAAATCATTATCTAAAGGGATTTATCCGGGTGCGCTCAAAATATCAAAATCTGTACCTATCTACAAAATAATGAAGTAAACAACTACAGTAACGTATGTTTGTGATCACAACTAGCAAAAATAATCGATTATAAGTACTATATGAGACTGAGTAAATTCACTGAACATCAAAAAATTATTCCTGAATACCAGCACGGCTTAAGGCAGAAAAGATCAACATCTACTGCGATAAATGAACTCTGTGATCACTTATATATGAACCTAAATGAGAAGCAATTTCTAGTCTTCTTTATCTTACCAGTGCTTTCGATAGATACCATTAATCATGAATTACTTCTTGAAAAACTTTACCGAATGGGAATTAGGGGAACAGAATGCAGGTAGTAGTTATTGATTCGGTAAAATCAGAACCTGCCCTTGTTACGATGGGGTCCCACAAGGATCAAAACTGGTCCCGCTATCTTTCATAATCTTTATGAGTGATATAGTACTTGCATCTTTGTCACCAAATAAAACTATAACTTATGCAGATGATACAAGCCAAATAGTAGCATAAAACAACCTTCCTCTCTCGATAGAAGTCGCAAACAAAACTGCAGAAGAATTTTCACACTGGCGTAAAGATTATGGTTTACTAGTTACTACTTCTATATCTGTATGTACCACATGTATTTCAATTGTGAGTTCCAACCAATTTGCTTCATGTGAGATCTTTTCATCTGGTTCGAAAACAAGTTCGAAGGCCAGAATTTTGGACCATTAGTAATCTTCTAGTAGCAGTTGAAACTGTTGATGTTTATGGCCCGGAGTCTCTGTTATTTGTTCATGATCTCGAAAGGAGATTAGGCCAAGCTACGAAAGATTACCGTTCTACCTCTTTTTTGATAGAAAAAATTAGTATTTCTATTCAACGTGGTGATGCTGCTTCGGTCCTTGGAACTATTTCTCCTTTATATAGTTTGTGATGAGATTATGCATTGCCCTCATTTCAGTACGAAACTGAAATCTCTTCAAAACAAGCCGAGATATATGTATATTCATCAGTCTCCCATCAAGGTCAATTCGCAAGTGATTGATCCACCTCCTTCTTTTTCAGTGCGATCAATGGAAGAAGTTCATTCCTGCCCCCAAAATATGAAATGCTGTCCTCATGGTTCTGGGTCCCTTTCTGTAGAAGAGCTTCATGGAGCAAGAGCCGAATCGATCCCTCTACGAAACCCTTCACCACTTGGAAGGATCGATTACAGCTTGAGAAATGGTTCTGATGCAGATCCTATGGAACTTGTTTTTCCTTGCGAATCAGTAGACAGTTGTCTTGAAAATCTTGCAAAGAAAATTGGTTCAGATAATTTAGGAAACAGTTGCTGCATGGATACCATTTTACAAGTGTTGTTCATGACGGAGAATTTGAAGAAAGATAAACGATGAACAAGAACGAGAATGTTTCCTTCTTATTCACCAAACTCAAACATCTGATCATGCAGCTGCAGTTCAGGAAAAATGTATCGTCTCTTTCATCAACCGATTTCCTAGAGTCTTTGAAGTCCACTAGATTCTCTTCAGGACAACAAGAGGATTGTTCCGAATTCTTGGGGTTCTTGTTGAATACTCTTCGTGAACAGGGAAAAATAGCAGATTCAGTACTCCTGATTGCTCTGGATTGAATGATTCCGTACAGTCTATCTCGTCTTGTATTCGTAGATCTTTTGCTGGAAAAATCCTTGTTGATTTAGTTCGTAGTACATGTTCAAGAGTTAGCAAAAACGTATGTGACTTTCTGAAATTTCAACTAGCATTTCTTATTATAACTGATAACCAGCCCGTGCAAAGCTTGTTGATAGATCATCTGAAAATAGAACTTTTAACTTGCTCCAAACTAACTGACTATCGCCAATTGATTTTTTGTTGTTGTTTCATAATTTGAATTACTTTTTAAATCTTGAATTACTACATGTAGATAGATAAATTTAGGCCGATATTATATAATATTTTTTATACTTTCTATAATTTATGATGAGAAGTTTACTGTCGAATGACTATTAAATTTTTCCTCGATTACTTTCATCTCTTACACGAATACCATTTTGATTAGTCTTTTCTTCAAGGGTTTTTCAAAAATCTTTGCCAAATTGGTTATATTACAATTGCCGACTTGAACTTTTCAGGACAAATACCAGTTTCATATATTTCAAGTGGCTGCATATTGATTTTTGAATAAATGATGATGATTACGAAATGAAGTGGGCTCATTAGCGGAATTTTTCATTCATATCTTCGTTTTGGAAGTATTCAGAACAGTAATAAGTTTTCAATTATTGGTGTTTTATTTATCAATAAAGTTATTTAGTTATTCACTACTATATAGTAAACCACTTGCATCACTGCTAAATAAACAAATCGAATGCAACGTTAGCATATCAAATTTTTTAATAGAAATCATAACAATAATAATTATAATGGATATAATAAACGGCAACAGAATAATATTAACAGATATAATAATTCAAACAACAATAATAACAATTATTGTGATTGTTCTGATTATTGGAGTCCTTGGTGGAATGATGCCCTCCCTACTCTCGAATCTCAATATCATACCGACTAGCCGCACTAAGGCAGAAATCTGCGCTTGCTCAGGGCACAATATTCTCGGACCCAATGATCACTTACCGCACGGTGTAGGGAGTAGTTGATAATGCTGGCGCACCCTCCCGAATGTATCGGGGCTTCGAGGGATAGGGCCTGACCAGCGCACACTACGGTAAAAGAAAAATAATTATTGTTAATTATAATTCACAAAGATATAACAATAATAGAGGAAATAATCGAAACATTAACATATTTGGACAAAACAGAGGATACAATAATAATAATAATCGCAATAAAAATAATAATAACAATAATACATACAGACACAGAATTAGAAGTACAGGAAGACATCATGATAGAGACAATAGGAATTACGATGACGAAAGAAATGATGATATGTACAGACATAAGAGAAGTAGAAGTATGGAGGAGGTCAGACAGCTTGATAATATTCAACGGATGCACGCTACGAATGATGTACAAGATACTAATGATGAGGTAGAAAATACAAATTAACAAAATTATCAGTAAAATAACCTATCTAAAAAAATATCGAAATAAAAATAACTTATCAAATATAAACAAACATTTAAGATACCAAAATATTAATAACATATCTAATATAAACAAACATTGAAAATAATAAAATAATATTAAACATATAGATGTACTACATTTACAAGGACAAGATTTTGAAATCAAGCATATTAAAGGTAAAAAGAATGTAGTAGCAGATTCACTAACAAGGTCAGATGTCAAGGTAAATAAAAAAATAATATTACAAATTGGGGTAAACATATTAATAAACATATAGGGAATCTTCTCAATTAACAAAAATAAGGATCAAAGTGATTTAGAGGCAAAAGATATAATGAAATGTAGAAGAGTCAATGGGATGGGACAATTAAGGATCAGAAACTATATGTAATTGGTAATGATTAGTCTTATATTATTTAAAAATATTCAGATGAATATAATAGTGATCCTGGATTGAGAAAAGTATGGATAATGTTTCGAGAAAACTATTTTTGTATAAAAAGATATCCAAATAATCCAAGATTTAACTATTAATTGTAACATTTGCCAATTATGTGAGAAGGAAAATGTTCTTGATACCAATATTCCAAGAAATATCATAACCACAAGTAAATTATATTATTAAAATTGGTACAGTAATCTATCAGAGGTAGAGAAGAATGTCAACCATTTACCGCACACAGTCACTGAAGTCAGTCCATATTTCTTAATGATGAGATAGCATCCTCCCGCAAGCCACAATAAACCCTTGTGGGTTGCGGTGGAGGGTCGAATAGACCCACTCACTACTGACCTAACCTAACCTAACCTAGCATCCTCCCAGGAAATGTCTGAAAGAGGATAATAAACCATTACGTGTAAGCTAGCATTAGAAGTAAGAAAAGAACAAATGAAAAGTGGTAGGAGATATTTAAAAAAATATGTGAAAAGAAAAGATGTAAAAATATTTCATTCAAAAAAGGACAGTTAGCACTAATAAGAGCAAATCAGGTAACAGATCCAAAAAGAATATATCTGCGAAGTTACTTTCAATATTTGAGGGACCATATGAAATAGAAAGCGAAAACAATATAAATAGCTATAGACTGAAGTATATAAATGATGGAAGAATTCGATATCAACTATATTTATTTGTATAACTCACCGTAATAATAATAAAAAGAAAAAAATCATAAAGATATATTTTATGTTTGCATAAAAAAAGAATATATCTCATACTTGAGGTATTTACTACAAAATAGACCCAGTAAAAACAATAAAAGAAAAATATTTTCAATATCCCAGGAAAATTAAAAAAAAAACAGTGTCAGAAATTCCAAAATTGCATATTACATTAATGATTTCAGAATAAATACAACAGAGAGGATTTGTACAATAATAACAATCAGAAATGATATTGTATCTGGATATTCTGTCTCTATCAAAAGCTTTGAAGGGAGGGGAACTGTTTACGTCCACACTGTGTATAGAATTGGATGAGTCTTAAAAAAATAATTGCATGGGATGATATCATTATGTAGTTTGTTGAAATTTTCGTCAATCACACTCGTCAAATGAAAGAAAATCCGCTGAATTACAATCGGGATTCAATGTGAGAAAAAAATTATAATTAAGGTTATTTTTTGTAATTGGCGAATGAAGTGTGTTATAATTTATTATAATTTTTCAAATACTATGACTTGTTGGATGTACGACAACGCTAATTACTAATATTTACGTTACAACTATATTTTACTGTTTAACATGTACATTTATCGGTGATTGGAAAAGTGTCAGTCTGTCAAATTAATGTAACATGCTAGCTTATTTTATAGATAATTGTACTAATTATCGTCTTTGATTCAAGTTGTTAAGTAAAAAAACAATTATTCAAACTTCGAAACATTCAAGCACTTATTGGCGAACGTCACGCAAATTTGTGATTTTCTGACATGGTGAATTGTCTACATGAAAGAACATCTTCTTTTCTTTCATTTGTTTAGGGGATGTTTTCCATGATTTGCAGAATATTCATTCTTTTTATCACATATTGAATGATGACAACTTAGATCATACACTGGAAGAATTATTGAATGCATGTTTGCCAAATTGTGAAAATGACATCAATATCCACCGAAATCTTCGTAGATATTACCGTATCAAATTCAATATTTCATAATTGAATTCTGCAGACATGCAAGTGTACTTGAGACGTGATGATTTTGAGGACATATAATTTGATATTTAGAAAACAGTTTTGTTAAGTAGTAAACTGTCCACGGTATATTCACGAAATTCGTATTCTGATTTGATAATCAGGAGATGCAGATAACATTGAAAGTGTTCTCGTGATATAACAAAACTGTTTGTGTGGCATTGAATGAGGCAGATCTCACAAATGCAAATGTTGCCACAACGCAATGAGTATCAAATACTATTTCAATCTTTATCGTCTGAAAAATAAAATAACTCAAATTCTTGGTATTGTATTGATAACGTTACTGTGATGATTATTTACTGCCCCCGTCGCCCAGAGAACAATTCAATGAAAATACGTTATCATTGTTCAAATTTATTTTTCATATCCGTGTATTTTGTTTCAACGAATTTCAACGGAAATCAATATTAAACTTGTCATAAAACTCATCAAATAAGTTAAGACGCACGCAGTTACCAAGTAATCATGATTGTTCCAATACCACTTTTTCAATAATATGCAAGTGTTGTGTGGTGAATAAATGGAGAAGCATGTGAGATTTTTCCAGATAAAAACAAATGTTTTACAGATCCGCAGCAGCTTGAAAAAATTTTCATTTATCCATCAATTTCTATGTTGTCCCCTTCAGAGAATTTCCCCTCAGATGTAATACACAGCGTTTTTCCAATCCACGAAGCAGTCTCTTCAATCTTGGGAACAGAAAATCGCAAGGGACAAATCTGGTGAATACGGTGGCTGAGGAATGATTACAGTGTTGTCTTTGGACAAAAAATTACGAACAAGCAATTACGAATAAGCAGGTGCATTATTGTGATGCAAAAGCTATGAATTGTTTCTCCATAATACCGGACGTTTTCTTCGTATCGCAAATTCTTTGTATAATTTTTTTTCGATAGCAGAAAATCGTTGAACACGCAAAAAACACTTGTAACTTTTATGAGTCTCACCAACAAACAGAAGATATATTCGAGAAAAGTGTACCAACATAAAAAAAATAAAACAATTGCTAATCGAATACTTTGCATGCGAAACTTGAACATTCACGAATACCAACATTACCTTCGATATTTCTATTTGAATCTCTATTGAATTCTTCTATTCATCACTACAAGGACATATGTTCACTTGCTCTTTCATCGAAATACTTTCTCGAAGGTTGCGGCTGTGTCGTTATCTGCCATAATAAGTCGTTATATAGTTGGATTTTATATAATCACATCAAATTATTTCACAAATACATATTACATAGTATTTTCGGGAATTGTTGTTCAGAGGAAAATTATGATTGAGAAGTCACACGATTTGGGTTTTGTTGATTTATTATTTCACTGCACTACAAGTCCGCGATAAAGAACGGAATATTCGGTTTACAATATATGATATCCTCTAAATATTACTACACTATACTGTTCTTCCGTCCTGTTACGTATCTCGCTTACAACTGACCAGGTTACCCAAGTTTCTAAAAATGAGATTTGGTTTCGGTATTCCCTTCTAGGAAAATAAACAATACTCTGTATCAGTTGGAAGGTACGCAAAAAGTTTACAATAAGTAACCGGATTATCGAGGCTAGGCACCCAATACGGTAAGATTACAAGTCTAGGAAATTTACATGTATCAGTGGGAAATCCCTGAATTATGCAAATATACTTTCTAACCGAGGCAGTGGCGTATCCAGCAAGAGTCGCTACAGCACCCCCTGCTAGTGATAATGAGATTAACTAGGAACCAGCTTGATAACGGTCTGTAAAGCGAACGCGTCCACCTGATTGGGTGCGTTGTTCCGTTGCGTTGGGAATGTTGGGATGAGTTCTTTCTGGAACTTGTGGGCTTGGTGGCGTTGGAACTGGGATTGTCGAAGTAGGTCTGATGACGATGTCTTCCTGTTCTTCATCTGAGCCGTCGTCTGTATTGATAACTAAGTCGCCTGTCATTATGAATGCTGGCATGAGTCTGTCAATGGTTACTGTCCTATTTTTTCTACGAATTTTGACCACAAATGTCTTCTCAGCTCTCGTGATCACTTTGTAAAGACCTTCATATGGATTTTAGAGAGGTTGTTTGGGACCATCGTA
>WOGR01006188.1:0-13252 GCA_015342045.1 Leptinotarsa lineolata | reverse complement strand
TTTTTTTGGTCTTTTAGAAGTGCCGACAACTGCAAGTGTGCACTATATCGTTTAATGAACTATAATAACATAACATAACATAACCTGATTAGGTTTGTTCTAAAAAGTAAAATAAGTATATGACTTACTACCAATATCCATCACTCTGTGGCAAAAGGATAACTCCAATGCCAACCCTACCCCCACACACACACACACACACACACACACACACACACACACAACTATAATAACATACTTTTTGTACGTTATTTTGTACTCTCAACTACTTATTTCTAGTTTTGGTCGGGATTTGACACCCCACTTCAAACATTTTACAAACTTTGAGATTTGAGTGAAGCTACCAATGAAGGGGCCGTAACATTACCATTAAAAAAATGTTTTTTTTCACTTTTCGATAAAGTTTAACACTTCGTCAGCAAAATTTTTGTTCCTGACTGAAGTGAAGAAAAACTCTGATTTTCACTTTCAATAGCGAGTAAATAGTTTTTTTTTTATTAACTTGAGCCAAAATAATATTGCAACCAGTATGTGTATCAAATTCAAAAGAGATTTATCCATACTTCCTTATGCATCCGTCAAAATTCGGCATTACTTCCATTCAGTCCCCGAATTGATTTATCTCAAGAAATACTTCTCCAGAGTATGGAAATAAATCATAATTATCGGGATTTTGCTGGGACCTTCCGATCTGTTTATCCTCGTTGAAGATTTGAGAGAGACGGCACTTCCGGGAGACCCTAACGACCGATTCATCTGAATGTGGATTATTTATTCCTTTTTTCAGCATTAACTCTAATCATTTTGAATGATAAGGTTTTATCTGGAGTGGATATAAACATTATTCCTGATTTTCATGAAGGATATTTTAAATTCGTGATGACGGTATAATATCAACGGCTTTAAAGGGCGAATATGTTGGGAGTGGGGAGTCAAAAATATTTAGGAGATGCATTTGCTCTATCTGATTTGTCAAATCATGCTACAACTAGTAGTTTCTATTTTATAAAAAAATTGAATCCTTTCAACCGTTCGGTCCTCTGTAATAAAGGCACATTGGTGCTGCTTCAGCAAAAGTTTTTGTAAGATGAGAAAGAATGCATGAAGGGAAATGATGAGAAAACTTTGGCACTCAAAAATATATATTCGAAAAATATAAACAATGTGGAACAGCCAGATAGTATTTCGGTCATTGAGTATATTTATAAAAAATTAATTTATTTATATATTGTTAAGTGAGATAGTTCATCTAAAAAGTAATACAAATTATGATGGAATTATGAAACAACAAAAAAATCAATTGACGCTCCGGGTCGACTTGATTGATTCCAGTGGCGCATTTGCTTTTTCAGCTGCAGGAAAACCTGGAAGAACCTGTAGCACCACGTCATCTGAAGATTTTGATCTGCCAATGTTCTCTCTTTCTCAAAATAAAATAAAGCGTAATAATGACCAGATTGAACGCCAGAAATACAGTAAGCAATGACTGCATGAAGATTATAATACTGGTATGCTAGATTGAAGTGTGAATCTATATCTAACCTTCGTGAGATTTTTGTGCTTCTGTTTGAGGTTGAGTCATGTTATTACCAGTGTTATTATTAGATTGACTGGTGCCTCAGCTATACTTGTTTTCCTATGATTGTCAGTTAGTTTGGCGCATATTTGCCAATACAGTTGATCATCACCTGTTGAAAGTTTTATTTTCAGATGGTTCAACAATTAGTTTTGCAGGGACTGGTTGTTAGGCATATTAGAAAACGCTAGTTGAAGTTCCAGAAAGTTACATTCGTTTTTGTTAACTCTTGAACATGTACTACAAAGTGAACGGGTGAGGATTTTTCCAGCAAAAGATCTACAGATACAAGACGAGATAGACTGTACGAAAATCCAGAGCGGTCAGGAGTATTGATTTTACTATTTTTCTGTTCACGAAGAGTACTCAACAAGAACCCCAAGAATTCGAAACAATCCTCTTGTTGTCCTAAAGAGTATCAGGTGGACTTCAAAGACTCTAGGAAATCGGTTGTTGGGAAAGATGATACATTCTTACGAAACTGCAGCTGTACGAACAGGTGTTTGAGTAGGTGAATAAGTAGAGAACATTCTCGTTCTCGTTCATCGTTAAAACCTCGTTCTTGAAATTCTTTGTCATAAACAACACTTGAAAAATGCTATTCATCTAGCAAGTGTTTCCTAAATTATCTAATGCAATTTTTTTGCAATATTTCCAGGACAGCTGTCTACTCTTTCGCAAGGAAGAACATTTTCCACAGAATCTGTATCAGAACCATTTCTCAAGCTGCAGTCGATCTTTCCAAGTGGTAAAGCGTTTCGTAGAGGAATCGATTCGGCTCTTGTTACATGAAGCTCTTCCACTAAAAGGGAACCAGAACCACGAGGACTGTGGCTAATATTTAGGGGATGAGAATGAACTATGTCCATTGACCGCACTGAGAAGAAAAGAAGGTGGATTAATCACTTGGGAATCAACCTTGATAGGAGACTGATGAATATACATATATCTCGGCTTGTTTCGAAGAGATTTTCGTTCCGTACTGAAATGAGGGCCATGCATGGTCTGATCAAAATTATGTGGAGAAGGAATAGTTTCAAGGATCACATAGTTCTATTAACACATTGAACGGCAAAACTAATTCTTTGTATAAAAAAAAGTGGAACGGTAATCTTTTGTTGCTTGACCTAATTTCCTTCCGAGTTCATGAACGAATAACAGAGACTCCGGGCCATAAACACCAAAAGTTTCAACCGCTACTGGATGGAACCAGTCAACCGAGTCAACGCAAGTGAAGTCCCATACAACAGGTTTACCGTATGAGAGACATACCATCTGGTCGTTTACCATCATCTCGACTGGTACCTAGAGGTTCCAAAATTGCAGGAACATCCGATGACACCATAGCCCGTTTCAATATATCGTTCACCTGGTGATGTCGAAATGTACGCCCTGCACTTCATACCATGCGTACCTTTCTCATCAACAACACCATCGCAAAATTCAAGTATGAGGCACACAAATAGATAAACCCATCCTAAGTCCTATAACTATTCTAAAAGATTCATCGTCCAATAAAATGTTCCTGATTTTGAGATTATATCCTATTGTAAAACACATGCATTAATAAATACAACACCTCGACAATGATGGTTGCAAACCCCTTAGTTTTGAATGAAACCATATTCATCTGCCTTCAGAAAACAAATAACGCTTGCAATTAGTATGACAAACTAAATATTACGAAATGGAATATCGAAACATTTATCTGTCTCAACATTAGGTTCTAGAAAATACCTGCTGGAAAATGAGCAATTCCCGGGATAATACCCCGATGGATATTGAACTGTATCCAGGAGACAGAGATTAGTCATGCAGATGTTTCTCGATCATACAGAAGCAGGACCACATTGATATAAATCGAGTAGATTGACTTCAACGCGACTTGACTGCGTGTATGACATCTTTGCCTAAGAAAAAGAATGTTAACTAGTAACAATTCCATCACGCAAACAAAGCACCATGTGGAAAAGAAGAATCTTATGAACGAATTCTCCAACAGAAATCAAATTGAGTCTGAAAACGTACCTAAATAGTAGGTTCTGGTAAATGCCTGCTGTAAAGCAGCTACTTTTCCGGCTAATACCACGATGGATATTGAATTCATCAGAAGCAGCTGCATACGTACCTCGCGAGAGATGAATGTATCGAGGAGAGGGTTTCTTCGCAAGAAGTAACACGACATTTGAAATTGAAGAAATAAATAAATGGCGATTCCAGAAAACAGTGAAAATGTGGAAGAGAACAACATGTGGATATTAGACCATTTAGTTGAGAAGCCCACTTTAAACAATGATACCTCAGTGAATATCTATTCAATTTAATTGAAATGAGCGCGATTTGAATCAGTGCACTTTTGCTAATGTAGCACAAGCCGTCAGCATGAACATTGGGTGCTTAGGTTAGGCCGACGAAGACTGTTATTGCCTGGTCCAGATTGGCGAAAGTTCTACAAGTGAGAAAGTTATCAAAGTGCTTAAAAAGATGATAATCCGTAGGAGGGAGATCTAGGGAGTATGGTGGATGTGACAGAATTTCTACGCTGAATTCGTTCTATTTTCGAACAGTGATTTGTGAAACGTGCGGACGAGCGTTGTCGTGCAGCAAAATCGAACCTTTTCTGTTGACCACTGGCTTTATTCTCGTCATGAAATATGGAAACACTGTAAATACATCAATATGGCCTTGCGGATATGTTATCCCACGAAAAAAACCACACCAAGAAGTCAGACTATATTATATTCCACTTTTAGCTCATTCATAGTTCTTCAAAATTACATCTCAGGAAATGCCATTTCTGAGACTGGAATTAACGTTACTTGTTTCCTTTCAAAGAAATATAAATTATTTTCCTACGTATCATCAAATATTCAGAGTAGAATTGATGAGGAGAAAACAAAAGTTTGTATTTTTCCAAAACCCTGGCAAACACAAAGAGATTGAGAATATTTCTTGACAAAAACATTTTATATCGCTGCCCGTTCACTCATTATGTATCTAGTATTTCCTATCCATGATATCATTGTCAATTTTTAGAATATTTCAGGAATAAATGATAAATATGAGTATGGAGTTTCAGACCAGTTTTTTTGAAATAATTATAAGTTTTCTTCTATTCTTTGTAAATGTTCTATTTTTCTCACATTTAGTTTCATAAAAAACTTCAAATCAACTATATTGACTCGCCTATGCAAACTTTCTCCTATATTCTGCTCAACAACAACAAAAAAGCCATTACATTTCCAGAAAAAAGTTGTTCAATAACAAGACCAAAGGTTCTCTACGGAAAAAATCACCTATTTAGCTTCAAGTGGGCGAAGTTTTTCGAAAAGGAATGAAAACTTGGCTTAGGGGATTGTTGGAAATTGTTTTCCTTCATATTCGCATATGCAGTTCAATTGATACAAAAAATGATACTCTTCATTGATGCCCCTCCAACGCTTGGTTATGGTTTCGAACTAGAGGTAATATCACCTCATATTTTCAAATATATATTCCCCAATGGAAATTCATATATTTCCATAGCCCAGTTTTGCAAACTTTCTAGATGTTTGAGTATAATCAATCATTATTTACGATCAGAGTGTAGAAGACCAAACAGTTGTTATTGAAGTCAAATCATCCGCATAAACTCTCGATTCACAACATAAACTTTAAATTTTCCTGTATTGTTAGTGACCCAAAGGGTGTTAATACCACAAGCCATTGAGAAGTATACAAAGGGATAATGATGCATATCTGCCATTAACAGTGGCGTAGTGACGGATAAGTGGAGATGTGATATGATGATTTTGTTTGTCAAGTAGAAACAAACTTTGATTACAGAATTAACAATAATGATGATGAAAAATAAGGCTGCTGAGGAGAACATTTAGATGAGATAAGGTGGATGGATTTAGGAAAGACGAAACAACAAAGAACTATACAAAATGTATGGACAATGAGATATTATATAGATCATCAAGGCTCAAAAGATTCGATGATTAGGACATATTTTAGGAAAAAATATACAAGTATGAACAGGGAATTCATGAATAAGGAGTCATATTCAAAATATACTTCATTGTGAGATTTCCACTAAACAATTTCACGATAGTTTCTTCAGGCGTGTTTATGCTATATGGAGTCTAGTTACTTGAATTCGTTATGATTTTTCATCAAGTATTGGCCGATTCCATCACATAATGAGAAGTCACATGATACAGAAAGTTGGGGAGAATCTGCTCACACAAATGAGGGTTGAAATATGGACAGAGGTGGCATCAAATAGGAAAACAGAAAGAATAGTAGATAAAGCTCTGGACCAATAGGACTGTTATACTATAAAAATAATGATAATGATAATAAAGTGTTATTTGAATACGTTATGGATTTTCATCAAGAATTGGCCAATTCCATTATATGTTTTGATTTGTTTTCCACTAATAAATAAATAATATATAAATAATAAATGAAAGATTTTATTGACAAGTTTTATTATAATGTGGGAATAGGATTCGACCACCAAACTCACAATATTTCAGATATGAATATGATGAAGACTAATCGAATTTTGTAATAACCTCAAAAAGTAATCAACAATAACTTTTAAAACGCAATTATAACTTTCATTCTCTAATGAAACAAGATATGTAATTGTTTTTTTGAAATATAAGTTCGTGAATATACTTTTTTCAGACTGGTGGATAAGGTTTCCTTATATGATTATTACGTTCCCTAGCACTATCCGAAAAATTAAAAATTGACGATTCAAATTTTTTTCATCTCTGATGAAGGAGGTGATTTACGTTCCATGTGAGTTTTCGCAACAGAATATATATGTGAACAATGCTATATTCAAATAAGAAGTAGGTCGGAGTTCAAACAGGGAATTCGGAGAAATATTTTTAATGAAAGAATGATGAATAAAAATTCACAAACTATGTTTCATTTTAAAACTGTATGAAGTAAAACAAAACATCACGATAAATGAGTAAGCATGTACATGTTCCCATTGACAGAAGACTCAAACCACTTACATCAATGATATTTAGGTTTTCTAGAGTCAAGTTTCTAAATCGACCGCAAAAAGAGAGTATCCCTCTTCCTTTCTCTGCAGCTTTCACATCAGAGCAAATAGTTGATACCACAGTCAAAAAGTAGAGGCATTTGTGATCCAACACCAGCCAGTGCTGTACCTCCCTGCCATAGCTCTCATCTTTGGTTACAACCTGAATCACAAAAATATTGTTGGACTCACCTGACCTAAAATAATAAACCTGAACAGTGACAGATATTGACCCAAAAAGAGACGTCATTAATGGAATCAACAAAAGACTCAGCGCACAAATATAAATGATAAACGTGTCTCGCAAAGGTAATCCCTTGCCAAGCCAAACTTCGATAACAACCGTCGAAAGAGATTCGCATTCTAACTTTCTCTACAGCTTCTACCGCAAGGCATCTAGCTGAATCAACGGTTTGCTCATACTCAGGCTTGTTCTTTCGGGATATTTGAGTTGAACAATGCATTCTCAGGTTATTCTGGCACCACTTATGAGAACTATGGTAGGTTGAAACACTGTTGTCTGGTGTTCATAGCTTCAGGGTGAAATCATATATTTGTGTGTATTATTTTTTGAAATGTAGAATTTTGTGTAATGCTTGAGCATTTTTCTGTCATTCATATCCATAGCAATTGTATCGAAATTTATCATGTCAATATTTTGGTTTAGGTTGAAAATTGGTTTTAGAATATATCACAACAATTATTTCCTTCAAAATCATAAAATGGTGACAAAACTGAATGCTTTGATTGTCACACGTCTCAGAATCACATCATCGTTTACCAAAATGAAAAAAAATAATAACAATCCTTCAATTCAAACTCCACCTTGAATACCAAATGAATTTCAAAAATCTCAGTATGCAAGTATAATAAGACTATTAAAGTTCAGATGGATAGTGGAAATCGAAAAGAATACGCGACGTACAACAGTTAATGCATCTAGCCACGTTATTTGATCAAATTTTTAAACATATTTTATTGCAGTAGCGGAGACATCCTGATGAATTAGTTCGGCATAGTTGATTCAATGAACAGAAAAACTGAAATTAAAATCCGTAGCGCCAACTTCACCATCTTCTTCGAAATACGCCACTGATATTGCCTATGTGCTAGGCTTGGGGTGAGTGGCAACCAGGCGTGACGGTGCCAGATGCCCACCTTACACTAGGACCAGCATCAACATTACAATTAATTACTATATTTCTGACTCGTATCCGGTGATTTATAACACCCCCAACCCTTCTTTCTATGCAGTAGGAGTCTCTTCATCGACGACAATTTATGACTTGGGGTACTTCAGATGAAATCGTTGTTACAAGAACTGTAGTTTTATAGTGGAGAGTGTTGAGAATATACGAGTATGAGGAAGATTATATATTTTCAATTATTCACCTTATATTCATCATTATGGAAATAAAATCGAATTGTATGATAAAAAATCAGGTCATTTGAACTAATTGGTTGGGGGATAAATTGTTTTCATTGCATTTTAATCGATCAGAAATTGGTAGAAATCAAATTAGTTTTCATCTTTCTGTACTCGCAATAAAAAATCTCACTAGAGATTAAAATAAAGAAATATGATTTTTATCTTTCTCGGCGTCTAATGAAATACTATACTCAAAGATCAACGCTGGTAATAATATTTGCCATTAGGTGAAAAAATCCATTTTATTCCCAACATGATGTGGATAATTACAGAAAATGCTACATCTCTGTCTTATACCTCAGAACTTTATCATTACAAAATATCATGAATATTGGAGAGTATATGGAGTCTGATATACCGAAAACAATATTGAGGCGCTTCAAAACACAGACTTTCAATAAAAGCTCAGTGGGAAAAACTCATAGTTAGGAACTGAAAAGGAAACAAAAAATGTTACAATCAAGGGAGTTCATTCTAATTAGAAATTCAGTACGTTCCATGGCTTACTATTTAGCGAAAAGTTCGCAGTTGAAACATAATTTTGATCTTGAAACCAAACAAGCAGGCTACGATTGGTTTTTTTTATTATTGCAGCATGCAATCATAACCTTTCATTCGGCAATCTGAACGGGTATTTGTCGCAAGAGTGAAAGGTCTGAGTAGAAAACTGTAAGAGTATTTTCACCTCTAAAAAATGTTCTGGAAGAAAATGGTCTCATGGATAAACCTGGAAATATTTTCAATATATATGAAACAGATTAACAGCTGAACAACAAAGCTGAAGAAGTTATTACCTGAAAAGGTTCTGGGAATGTTACTTTTGTTATTTCGAGAAAAAGTGAAACTCCCCAAGCAGGAGTTTCGTGATGGTTTGCCATCTGGTGCAGAAATAGAAATGTCCCCAAAGTCTGATTATGTAAATGCAGACTCACTATTTTATTGAATGAGAACCCCCTTCTACTTCAAAGAAGTCAATGCAACGTGTCAATGCAATATGCTTTTTTGGAAATATTTTACAATACATAGGGTACTCAGTAGAAACGTGTCAGTGGTGGATTTTTTTATTGAAAACTATGTTATAAAAGTACAGAGATATAGAGAAAACTATAGAGATATATTTTTGGCTTTCATCAAAAAAAGACTTTCGAAAAATATAGTAATCTATGAGTAGTGAGTACATAAAGACAATTAGTTACCCTACTTAGCCCATTATCAATTAAAAACCATTAGAAGAGTCTGTTTTATCATGAATATGTTCAAAAAAAGTAGTTTTCTCAGTATCCAATTATTCATTCGACCACAATTATTTTTCTAATACTGGGTGAGTCCAAACTTTTATATTTTCAAATGAAATCATCAATATTTGATTCATGATCTGATTCCTGATTGAAAAATAACGAGTCCTTCATGGAAAGTGAATAAATTATTGTTTCCGAACATTGCATTCCCCAGCATCTCAATCAAACTACTTTGAAACAACAAAAATGTAATCATTCAAAATTTTCTTGTAAATAGAATTGGATTGTGTTAGAAATGTGTTTTCTGCTTTCATGGTACAACTGGCATATTGTTCAATGAATGCTTTGCAAGTAAAAAAAAACGAATAATGAATAAAATATGGAGTGCTTCATTTTGAAAAATGAAAAAAATACTGCCGACTTTGGCATCGACCAGAATTATAAAAATAGTTTTTGATCAAATTATCATTTTATAATGAAAACGCTACATTTCAAAAACATTTCCATAAAAAACATAGGTACTTTTCAAGAAACTTTCTTTGGAAATGGGGACGGTTGACGTTTCGACTGAAAAAAGAGACAATTATTCATTGAAAGGTTATATTATTCGGCGTCATCTTATTTCGAATGCACAAATTGACCGTACGGCTTTTCATTTATTTCTAAAAGTTTTGAAACTTGTCACGCTGTATAGACGAGTAATAGACTTTCATTCTCCAGTAGATTTCCTCTAGCCAATTCAAATTCGACCATGTCGTATTCCAAAACCTTCTTCAAAATAGTCACCCCTACTTCACAACCTGCCACTCCTGGAGACGTTCCGTCCGGCCGCGGCCACCGAACAAATTCATCAGAGCACCCTCTGACAGTCGAAAGTGTCCGCTTAGGGTGCGTTCCCCGGTGCTTGTTTGGCATACTCTTTTTATCCATCCATTATCATTCTAATTATTTACGCGGAGTGGCGGTGGATCGAATAACCAAACTAACTAAGTGGCAGGCCCTCTCCATCACTTTGTGCCCCCCGTCCCTATAATGAGTCTGGATGGATCGTGATTAGGCCATTGTTTGATAAATTATTGGCCCATCATATTTTCCTCTCGAAAAACCTGTCGCAGATGTTTGCGAAAAGGGGCGCAATTGGTAAAAATGTGGCCAGATTGTTGCAGTATCGATGACTGACCGTATGGTTGAATTACAGAAGCACAGTTGGGTTTTTTGTCGGGAGATGAGGATGTTCGCTTTGTTTGTTGATGGACTATTATGAAGTGGAGCGTTACGTCAAAAAATTAAGAGGCATTGAAATCAGCAGGTATCAAACCAACCAAAAACTATGTATCTGAACACCAGCTGTCCCAATAGAGTATATGTGTCACATATACATAAACTACATTTAAGAAATTATCATTGAGTTTTCAGAAAATTTAGAAGCAGTTCAAGAGTTTTCAATAAAATTGTCCTCTTATCATTGAGTTTTCAGAAAATTAAGAAGCAGTTCAAGAGTTCTCAATAAAATTCTCCTCTGTATAATTTCAACCCATACATGAAAAAACGAAACTTCAACCAAATGATAATCATGTGAGAGCTATTTTCTGGGTTTTTTGACCGTAGTCTCCAGGTTTTTATATCTACTGCGGTAGGCATTATCAAAGGCTATATGGTAACGGTCTCATTGCCGAATTGTTTGGTACTCTCGTTGTTTCTATGATGCTAGTACTTGACTCTGGTTCAATATCATTATTAGTTGGCGGACTTGATTTCTCTCACTTGGATTACCTGACCTTGTTTGTATACGTCTAAAGACAGGTAGCCAGACTTTATTGGAGTTCGTTGCCTTTTTTTTCTATTTGGAATTTTTGTTTTATCGAGTATTACTATATCCTTGAAGGAGATAATTTGAGTGCCTATTTTGTTGAGTGCATGTTTGGCTACATTTGATTTGTGGTTTGTCCGAATCGACAATTCCTCTTATGCTCAGAGAGACGAGTATCTATACTGCTTTACGTGATTCCAATGTAGATCCAAGCTTTTCTTTTGTCTGTCAGCTGGATTACTTTGACGTTCTCTCTCTTGGGTCGTATGGCCCGCTCGAATTCTCCTACGCTGTACTCATTTTCTTTGAAGACATTCTTTAGGTGATTGAGTTCCTCAGGAAGACTCTCAGGTTTACATATATGTCGTACTCTCTCAAACATCGATACAATATCCCCTCTCTTCCATTGTGGCTGGTGGTTAGTGTTTTTGTTCAGGTACCTGCCTGTGTGTGTTGGTTTTCTGTACACTCTGTGACCCAATGTACCAGCTTCATGTTTGTTCACAAGAACATCCAAGATTGCTAGAGTCCCCTGAGTTTCTCGTTCCATTGTGAATTGCATTTTTTGAGTCGAGAGTTTAGATGTAATGGAGAATTGTTTAGTGTCTATTCATGATCTTTCCCACGAACGTATCGTCAACATAATGCAGCCAACTATACAATGTGTAAAAGTCAAATGGAATAAATTCATTACTCCAGAAACTGTTTATAGTAAAAAAACCTGAAACACGTTAGATGTACATTATAATTGACGTTTTTCAACGTTCAAATGTCACCCCTACCTTCAACCTCCTTTCAGTGACATGGACAACCCCCCCTTTTTTGAATGGGAAGAATAGGTTTGTCACATATCGCAGAGACTTGTAACCATCCACTCTGACTCAAGATGAATTTAGAGCTCACGTGGGGGGAATGCCTCTTGACTTTGGTTAGATATGTAACCTTCATTGCCCAGTACACGGTTTCACGAGATCATGCGAAGCAATGAAAGGAATCAGATACAGTCTTATAATCTTTGATTACTCTATTCTGTATTTTAGTATAGAAATTATTTATATACATGGTAATGAAGCTTCAAAATTATGTAAAATGAAGAAAATAATAGTTTTATATTATTAAACTATTTAAGCATGAAACTGAGAGTTATTGAGAACAAACTGACAATTTATCTAGGAAAATATCAAAAGGATATATTAAATTATATAATAGGTAATCATCTTTGATAGCTTGTCAATATGCTTTAGAGGTACTGAGAAAAATATATATTGACTTTAATCAATGAAGGGTGGCAAATCCTTCTAACAAAAAGAATGACAGATAGATAATCAAGTGAAAGTGCATACATCCACAAAGAATGATAACTGGTTGACCTTGTAATGAATTTCAACAAAATGGAGATATTGAGTATTATCAGATCAATCTCAAACAAAATTGAAAAATGATTGAATTTGATGAGTGCAGTACTTGATTAACCAATTAGGTCAGAGAAACAAATTCTCTCAAGTTCGCATTTATTTCCCAAAGAGGGATTATTTCAACCACAAAAAGATCAGACTGGAAATAAATGCTTACCTGAGGAATTGTCCTGGAAAGGTACTGCCTGAATGTTACCAAGCAATCACTGATCAACCTCAATTCCTGTCTTGTTCTTCCAAAACTCCTAATACTAATGATAACCTCGCTGCAGCAACAGGTAGCTCGAGAATGGTATTTCACTGGTATTTGAAACTTTTCTCAGCGTAGATATTGTTTTATGAAATAATCTGAGAAATGTTGAACGTTACTTTAGATTTTTCATTTCAAATTCAAATCTCTTAATCGATCGTTCGTTACTTTTTTTTGTAATTTGCATTTATCCTCGAGAGCTTATCATTTGAGAATTTTAAAAATGATTGAGATCACATATCTTACAGAAATAAATTTCTCAAAAATTCGATAAAATATCTATTTTTAAAAAAACATCAACGAATCCATAAGTCTACGTGCAAAAGAGATCATGCACATGATTCGTTGGTGAGAAGGTGACACCACATCACTTCCAATAAATGGAGAATTTATTCAAAAATATATATCAAAAAGATATATGGATATGGATCATACAAAAATAATTTAAAAAATACTTACATAGAAAATACTCAACTGAAATAACGAT
>WOGR01006187.1:0-13252 GCA_015342045.1 Leptinotarsa lineolata | reverse complement strand
GAAATACGTAGAAAGATTAATACACATCTATATACCAGTGAAGAAATTCTACAATAATTGGAACACAATCATTTATAAAATATACATAGAACAATGTAGTGTGTGGTTCACTGAATGGAATGATATAATCAAGTACTTTGAACTTAAGTATTTTTCGTGTCAATAAAATCGGAAAGTACCATCCATAGTTGAGAAAAAATGATTATTTGTCTAATTTTTTTGAACGAGTGATTCATTCGGAAAGTACGAATCTCCTCAGGAATAGTATATAGTTTCGGAGCCAGGTTGATTTTTGTGTCTGGTAATAACATGATAATTTTTTTACGGGCGTTGTATAAGTGAGTAGACATAGCAAACTTTCTCTTCTTATGGTGATGAATGATAATATTATGCTATGAGAGTTGGCGAATATCAAAAATTGACTTTCAGTTGAATAATGGGGCGGTTTCGATAATACTAATTTCAGGAACCTGTTTTGGAACACCGTAGGTGTTAGGTTCCCCCCCAACAAGCAATTCCGTAGTTTAGGTTACTCGCTACAAGTGCGTATTTCACTTTAGATTCGGAAATTGTTACATGTTGATCAATTTTCATTTGTGAAAAACAAGGTTGGCTGGAACTATATAGTGAATTTTTTTCAGACTCACTGCCATTAATCGATGTTCGATCCAATTTTTAATCAAAAACAGATCCGATTCAACTACATGTTCCAGTTGCTCCCAGCTATTTGCCTTGTGAAAAATGGCTGTATCATCTGCGAAACTCAATATTTCACCTCTGCTCCTGATGAAATATAGCCCACAGACATATATTTTGAATGGAATTGACCCCAGAACTGTGCCTTGAGGAACTCTTATAACAGTTTCTTGTATATCACTTGAAATGTCATTAATTTTCACACTCTGGTCTATTGGCGAGATATCTCTTGATCAAGCTCAGAGTATCACCTCTTATATCAATGTCTTCTAGTGTTTTCAACAAAATGTAGTAGTCAACTTTGTCGAATGCCTTCCACAAGTCAATGATTATGCATAGGCATGATTTATTCTCATCAAGAGCAGATGATATTTCTGAAGATATTTCATCATTCAAAGAAAATGGAGTTTGATCATCAACATTTCTCTTCTTGGTGACAGGAATCATAACAGTTCTGCTGGGGGGTTTACTGACAACTGCTTCTTCTGGTACCCACTATTAATCTGCATCAACTTGCGAATTTAGTTCTCTTCTGTCGGGAAGATTAAGCAGAGGTGGATTCAGGTAAAGCATCGTTACATTCTCATTCGATATCAAAAAATACGTCTACCACAATCTATCGTAACCCTGTCATCATTCCGAGCCCGTTCTTGTGAAGTATTTTTTCAGTTATTTTCACAGACGTTTCCTTCATGAACATTTTTTCAATTTATTCCAAGATATATGTTTCCAATATAAAGTTATAGATATCACTCATTCATACCAAGCTACAATTCCTACGTCACCATATTTGTAGTTCAACATATTGACTGCTAAGCCCCGCCTTTTACTTTTATTTAAAAATGTTCATCAGAATTTAGCCCTGTATAATTCATAAAGAAAGCTCTATGTGAATTGGATTTTAAATCAAGCTATAATTTTCGTTAGAATTATTCAAAAATATCCTCACTACCTACATTTTGGTATTTTTCTCGTGACAATGGCGATATTAAATTTTCATAGCCTTTATCAGACACTGCGGAAATAGCAATCTGAAACTGAAAGGCCTGCGATTATTATCAGAATTACCACTTTATCGCTTTCTCTCATCTTCATTCGTTTCAAATTGTTCAAAAATATCCAATTTTTGTAATAATGTGGTTCTTAAAGTCCCCTGGTCTCAACGCCTGCCTTCCAAGTGATCGATGCGAGCATTGCCAGGGGTGTCAGGTACAAACTTTCTGATTGACTCGGTGATAACGGATCACGAAGAATGATAGAATGTAAAATGAGTAGTAGGATGAATGAGAATGTCTCATCAAACCCAGACATAGGGTGTTAAATTGTTCGGAGGAAATATGAAGAATGGAAAAACTGGGCGTTCCAACAAAACTTGACCGGACGTGTAATCGAAAATTTCAAAGAACATGTCAATTTTTATTTCTAGGGAGACTGATTCTAATATGGAAATCATACCCGAAACTTCACCCCCCTGCGGTCAACAACTTTCCCTCCTATTTTTTCAATAGTATGGGGTGTCATTTGAAAGGTCTTGTGTCCTTCTATTACCTCTGTAATTCGTTTCTAAATTGGTTGATTGGTTATTGTGAAATTGAATGTTAAACGTTTAGGAAAAACAGAAAAATCGCTGTCGTTCATTTCAATGAGGAAATCAACAACAAATAATATCAGTGGAAACAAAATCAACAGATGAATTGTTCAAAATGACCTCCACCTAGTTCCACACAATAATACAGTCTACTCTCGTTCCGCACATTATTCAAGATGTCCGGAGTTGGCAATTTGCATTCCCGGACAATTCTCTATCGAAGATCTTCTAAATTTGTAGGCTCAGTAGAGTACAGTGTCGACTTCAGGTGTCCCCAAAGAAAGAAGTCCATCGGTGTGAGATCAGGTGATCTAGCTGGCCACTCCACTAGACCCTTTCTGCTTATCCACCCCATGGAAAACGTTCGTCCAAAAACTGTCTCACCCGAACATCAAAATGTGGGGGTGCACCATCCTGCTGGAATTTTATTTTATTCTCTAATAAATTGTCATCATTTTCTGTAATTTGTATGATCATAAGATCTACACAGTCTTGTAATAGATTTAAGTATGTGTCTCCATTGAGATTACCTTCAATGAAGAATGGTCCAACAATATGATTACCAGATATTCAATTTTGATAGTGTTTGTGAATGTATTTTCATCATCAAATGAAGATTCACATCGCTCCAGCAATGACAATTATGTTTAACCACTTCACCATTCAACACGAAAGAACTTTCGTCTGAAAAACATGTTGTTAGGGGTTATATCAGTTTCAGAGGTTATAGCAGTACAAATAAGGAAAAGGATACAGTTTTTATTTCTACTCACTGAACTTCATTATTCAACTTCTACTTTTTATAAAATATTTATACTCAGAGCAGGAATGAGCGAATATTTCCATGCCTAAAACAGAAAGATAAATTAACTACTAATATTATAACCATTTTTCATTCAATACTTACCAAAGACAAATCCAGCGAGGTTGATAGTGTAGGTAAAGTTCACCGTCAGGTATGTTGATCTTCTTTTAATTAGATGTCCAAAATAATGACCGTTTACTCATTGTCTGCATCATTTCAAAATCCATAACAAAATAACATAACCTCACCTCTAATTGTCATCTGAAGGTTCATTAGAACTAACGGTCATTTCATTTTGAATATCAGGGTTCCCAACCTGAAATATGAAGAACGATACAAATGAAAAATAAATTGATAACAAGTAGTTTTTTTTGTGAAATATGAAAAAAAAGAGAGTTGAAGGGAATGATTGTGGTTTTTCTTGGGTGTTTGAGAAGGATTGGAAAGACGTGTGTCGCTTGTTTGCGGATTTTTCTTTGAAACTCTTGTAATTATTGTGGAAAATTTAGTCAAAGAGGAAGGTCCTCTGACTATTTCAAGAAAATTTCCTCCCGAATTACACCAGTTTGTTAAACTCACATTGAATGATTACTACTCAAGGCCACCCATCACCGAGGTAGGTTTTATCAGCCTTGGCATGTAAACATTCAAAATTATGAGAACCCGGTCAAATTTTTCATGTATATGTTCTTTTTAGGGCCTTTTTGTTTGTCTACTTTTTATTTTACGTTACGTGGACTTATCAACTACCCTACTTTACTTGTCAACATAATTCATATTTTGAACACGTGGAAAGTGGAATCGAATCCTTTTCAATTGAATAACATACTTGTTACTTGGAAAAACTTTCTCTTGGTGAAGTGTTTGGAATCAAAATTTCGATACAATTTAGTTATGGAAATCTGTGAGTTTTTTGATGGAGTCGAAGAGAAAATTGACTTATAATTTTTGCATTAGAAAGATGAAGAAACTACTTCATTGCGGATTATTCCACATTACTGTAAAATTTGTGTGATATTCAATGCCATAACATTATCTCCGACCAAAATGATTGCTTTTTCGACATAATGAAGGGTATAATAATATACAACAACTGATGAAAAAAAGTTTTCTTTGCATTTTGTGAACTCCATGAATTTTTTTACCATGAAATGTGTCCTTCATTGAAGTATAATTTTGATAATGATACAAATGATACAGAAACTACATGTGTATACGTGAGTTTAACGTCAGTAATTCATTGAAATTCCTATTGAGCATATAATATGCGGGACAACATATATTTCAAAGACACACGAGAGCCGGGGAATAAAAACATTTATTACTTACGTCTCCCACAGCTCACAGCAAAGGTTTCACGTGAAATATAATTCACGTTGCGTTTTTGTTCCTACATTCTATTGTTACATTATGAAACTGGATACCGTAGGTATGATTAAACTTTCTGTTTGTTTTAAAAGTCCTTCTGCTCATCGCGGCCTGGCCGAAACCGAAATGCCAGACTAGAATTACGGGTTGTGTACTACGAGAGGGTGAGTTGTCGGTCGGGATGTATTCATATTTATTTTTGTGAAATTATCATTGAAACATATTTTGAAACCGAAACCGTGTTATTTTTGTATTGTTTTCATTATCCCAAGAAACATTAAGTATTTATGAATAGGAATCGACTGAAGAAACAAATTTAACGAAATTATGAAATATTGAACAAGAAAACACAAGTAATTGATATCCGCAGTGAACATTGAGTTTGTGAATTGGTATTAAAAACTGAAATGAAAATTCAGAAATATCATAAATGATTGTATGAGAAATTACAAGTGAAATAATCATTAATGAACAAAGAGTCGAATGTAAAATTATCCAGATTTAATATAAATCTGGATAATTTCACAAATTCAATACTTTCTCAATTGATTATTGAATTTGAGAACAGTTTAGATCAGACTATTCATTGCCCACGCCTTCACTTGCGTAGAATTTGGTTTGTTACATTGAGTTTCGTGACAGACCATTTGAAAAAATAGTTACAAAATTTTGTATTGACCCTAAAACTTCAGGTTCACAACTTCAGATCTGACGAAATCTTGAGTGGAAATTATAGAATCCATTTTTGATGCTTATTTATACCATACAAAGAATCTACCTGCATATTTCAAGATTTTAGGTTCAGTAGCTTCGGCTTTACGTTGATATAAGAGTGTCAGTCAATCAATAGGTACTTACTCATACAATACTAGTTGTTACACGCTGTTTTACCCGCGTTACCGTGGAAACCCACTCACTGGGTACGGTAATTCATATATGTATTTAATCGCTTCATTTGGTAATGATTTCAAAGATTTTATTGTCGATTTATTGACTGATTTTGCAGTTTTTTTTGTTGGTTCGTTTTATTTTCAAAACGTTTCCGATAGACGTCAATGATTTTGAGTTCCATAGATTTGAATGAGAGTTAGATGAGCTGACACAAAAAGGGGACAAACTGTTCCAAGTTCTTCTCTAGAGATTATTGATGAAGTGTCCGTGCGTCGATTGGAAATATGTTTGAAATCATCATTACCAATTTCCATAGGGAAAAGCTAATCGTGTACAGAAGGCAACCTAATATAGGGTGTCAATTTAAAAACTTCCCACCCTTATTATCTTCCATCCAGAAATGAGGAATCGAAAACAGGTCAATTTCATAGTTAAGGAGGACACTTTCAGGGATTACTTGTAGCCCTCGTGGTTCAACCTCCAAGGAGGGGTAGATGTTACCCTTAGAATCTTGAATGAGAATGGGTGTCAATTGGCACATCATTTTCATCGGTGTTCAATTCTGCTTCCAATGATACCCTGGCGTTTCATTTTCTGTTGAGCAGTTTACAAGAAGTAGCATTCTAAACTCACACATGTAATTAGAATTTGCCTGTTCTGATTTGCATTATTGTATTGACTCCTCTTAATAAAAATGGCGGTAGATTTTTATTTGTTGGCTATTGTCTTTTCACAAGAAAACATTCAATTTGCGAGAAAGATATTTTAAATTTGAAATCTACTTACGCTTCTATTACAGAATGTTCCAAATTTCGTCCGTTTTGCTATAAGCAGTTATTGAGTCTGTTTTCGAACTCTCCTCCAACATTACGGAAAACTTCACTAGTCATTGACTGACATGCTGCTGTAATTCGTCTTTTGGGTTCTTCAATATCAGAAGGTTGTATTTTATAAACAACGAATGCAAGATGCCCTCACAGAAAGAAATTTGGGGTTGTTGAATCCGGTGATTTTAGGGGCCATTCAACTGATCTGCTTCTGCCAATCCATCTATCCGGAAATATCTCGTTTAACCACTGTCGGACGGAAATGAAGTAATGAAGTGGAGCACCTTTCTGCTAGAAATGTAACAGATCCTTCTGCAAAAGTTCATTACCTTCTGCATCCATTGGAGTTTCAAAGTACAGATTGACAGTCAAATTTTCTTTCAGAAATAATGGACCAATAATGGTATTTTCAAGAATACCAGCCCAAACATTACTTTTTGTGGGTGTTGTGTATGCCCTTTCCGAAAAATATCTGAGTGTTTGTCACTCCAATAGGAACAATTTTATCTACTAACATTGCCAATCAGAAAAAAATGAACTCTTTGCTGGAACATATGTTTAACAGAAGATTGGGGATGGTATTGACTCAATGAGACATGATTTCACAAAACTCTATCTTCTATCATAGTCATCCTCGTGGAGCTCCTGAAGAATTTTTATGAGGATGGAATGTATGCACAAAAGCATTGAACTTTTGTTACAGTCTCGCATGACATTCGCTTGAGGAGCTCTTGGGCTCTGCATCTCAGTATTGGCGTTCTAATTATTACTTCTGTTAGTTTAGAACGCTTGAAAGTGTCCCGCTTGACAGCGAAATCGACCTGATTTTTGATTCCTCATATTGTTTAATGAAAGGAATATATTGAGGATGGGAAGTTTTCGAATTGGCACCCTGTATACTCCGTCATAATGATCGATGGAAACCTGGAGAAAACTCCATAATTCCATCAAAGTCAAACACGACTTCCACATCGACAGCAGAGAAAATAAAAATGGAAATATCAAGATCGTTTATCCGACCTTATACCAACATCAATGGAGAATATACACGCTCTAATATTGAGTGATTGAGCGGTTTGAATGGCGTCTTGCATTTTGCATAACAGAGACGATCGTCGGGTTGTGCTCGGAAACCCGTGAAAATTTTCCGGTAGACGCGTCTTCTGAAAGGAAATGCTGGTACAGCAAGAATTAAACATTTTATTCAATGAAAACAAGACCAGTTTCACAGCGCTGGTAAGAGGATTTTCGAGTTCAAGAACATCGTCATGTGTAGGCGACAGTTTGTTCAAGTTATGTGAATAAAATATTGAGTTATTTCTATAGTTGAAAATACTGAGGTTGAATATTCTGATTTCACTTTCGACGGTAAAATCTACAAGGTGGGTTGGATTGGACAAAATTTCTTATTTTGTAGAATTAGATTAATCTATTTTCAGATCAAGAATATCAGTGGTTGTTTTTGGAATATACGCCATAAACTAGAATTGTCCAATTTTGTTTTTTGGCTCCACCGCCTTCAGCTCCAATGATGTGAAAAATCGATAAAACTGTCAATACATTTCGCAATGCGACGTTTCGTTCATTATCATTATCAACTTCAATTCTGAATACGGACCTGTGGAGCTGAATTTGTTATAACAGTGACTACAGAAATGAATGATAAAAACTAGAAGCCCGTATCAAAAATATCATGATGAAATCTAATCGAGGGAACGTCACATTGCAAATAGGTTCATAACAGATTTTGACAGGCATTGAAAGTTATCTTGCATTCGAAATGGAGGCGGACAGTCAAGAAATTCCAGCCAATATTCAAAAACAACCACCTACATTTTCGATCTGAAAAGAAATTATTTCAGTTCTTCATAATTGTCCAATTTTACCGACCCTGTGAATGTGATGAGCCTTACTATTTTATCGTTTTCACGACTCAATCATACCTCATTCATGCCTTCGGTTTGTTTCTTACATCTTCTCTACGAGGTGAGTGCTAAAACATCAGAGATGATGGATAGGAGGTCCGAAACGTCATTGCATGTACGAAACAAAAGCCTGTCCAGAAACGAGCGACTGTTTCCAAACAAGCGAGACCATTTTGCGGCTAACTAGGTGTTGAGTTTTAAACTCCTGAATTATGAGACAACGTAACGTTCAATACATTTATTCAGATATATTATAGCCCAATATATACATATAACAGTTACCAAGAAAAAACACATCTGTTCTTTAAATATTATAAAATCTTTGACACTCAATACCGAAACAATATGCAGTTGCTTAAGTACTTAACATATACCTTTATGGTTGCTTCTACAATATGGACTATGATTATTAAAAACACCAGTTCATTTAACTCAGATAGACCGTGGCAAAATTCAATAAAACATATTACCATCGTTTTCAGATATGTATTAACGGTGAATCATATGTATCTTATCTGAAGTATAAGCACGAGAGGTTGATAAGTCTTTCACAAACTTCAATTGAGACTATAATATCTAAAATAATCTTGTAAACTTCAATCCCAAACTACAATTGGATTTCCAATACATAAATATTGGAAATCCAATACATAAATATCCCAACAAAATTGCTTTGACATAGAAACACATTGAAAGGCTCATAGCTTCCAAATAATTATTTGAATTCACTTTTATTTCACGATCCATCTAGCAGTATTTATTTCGATCATTAAGGCGGTTATACGTTACTTTTTCACTCTTATCTTCGAATATTAATTATTGAAATCAGCATCATTTCCGTGAACATTGCACTTCATTACATATTTGGAGTTGAACACTGACTGTTTCTATTCTCACTGATTTCCCGTAATTACACTTTCACAGACAATGTGTTCCTCACGACGATTAAAACTGATATTAAAATTTTCACTGATTTCTTGTAATTAGACTTTCACAGACGATGTGTTTTTCACAAGTTCAAAACTGATATTGTCTAATGGGTAACTAGCTCGCGCTTTTAAACAGAAACATTTATGACGTGTTGTTGAATAGAATTCGGCAAATCGCAGGTGCATCAATTATTACTTGTCTCGCGGTTCCTTTCGTCCGTCCAATTCATGACCCTAATAATTATCGTTTCAATGTTTGTTGTGACAGCTTTATGATTATTAGCAACTCGCCGCCAGCTTTGATTTCTGCTGGTGATAGAATTTTTTTCGACGCCTTAACGATCACGTTTCTCAGATCTGACCTAGCTTTGGTATATCGTTTTCGAAATAGTAATTGTGGGATCAGCTAAAAAAAATGACGGCCTATATAATGATGCTTTTTTGTAATTTTTGAGTATCAAATTTTTTGTTGTTCTGATGAGAATTTCTGTGCAGATTTTTCTAATATAATCTTCACGAATCGATCCTCAAGAAATGGAATGAACAACATTCTAAAATCAATGTAAAGTTACAAAAATCATGGTTAATTGTGAAAGATTTACGTTCAAGCTGGGTAAGTATGATGTTCAAAAATTTTTTAAACTTCATCGTCCCCATGCTTCCATAGCATCCCAGAACAATAGTACCTTAAAGGTTATTCTTCTCTAAACCTGATCGAAAGAGGATATGAATAGAAAGTGGACTCGTACGATTCCTCACTTGCTATTTGGAGGAATATAATCATATGAAATTTAAAATTTCTCCATTCTGGAAATCATAGGTTCTTTAGAAAGTTTTTTACGTTTCTATGATTCTAGTTTGAAATGGAATATCTTAGTGAATACTCATTCAATTCAATTCAAATGAGCGCCATTTGGATCAGTGTACTTTTGCCAACGTAACACAAGTCGATGAATTCCGCCAGCATCAAAAGTGTGTACACGGGATCCAAGGAAGTCGACAAAGGGTGTTTTTGTCTGAAATTTACTAGTGGGAAAGTTATCGAAGTGCTTAAAAAAGATGGTAGGCGGTTGGCGAGAGGTCTGGAGAGTGAGGTGGGTGAGGCAAAACCTTAAACGCTCAATTCACATAATTTTTGGACGATAATTTATGAAACCTGTGGACGTGTGGGGCAGGATCCAAACTCCTCTGTTGACCTGAGTCAGCTGCTGCTGATGTAATTTTCGGTACATTCAGTTGATTTCCTGACAATAGGACTTTACTGTTGAGGTTTGGCCCGCTTGCAGCAATTAGTAGTGAGTCACATCAGTTGCTGACAACCTTCAGTTACTATGATCGTTTTTGGTGTGTTTTTGTCTTTGGGTACTGCCTGAAAAAATTAACAGCATCAATGAATAGAGTACACAATTCTCCACCGACCATTATATAACGCGACACAGTAGAATAACTATTTATTGAGATGAGGTGCTACAAGAACACATAACATTAAAATTGTATCCTAAATATAGATGTAGTCTAACAGTATTCGAATAAAAGTGAACATTCATTCAATTATCTCACTTTGTAGAAGCATAAACATTTCGAATGTTCAACAACTGTGTTAAATTTCATTGAATTCAATTTTGAAGAGGCTTCATGAGACCCAGCTTTGTGGATTATTTTTGACACCCTCATTTCAACAGAGATGATTTATAATGACGTCGCGCTTTCCGTGGCACTCCTTTGGGTCTTCATTCGCAGCCAGTCTTTTGATAAATTAATCTATCAAAAGAAAATTTTTGACGATTCATAATAAAAATGGGACCATGAATGCATTCACGACTGCTTACAGGGTTTGAATGGAAGAAAATTAGATTGTGAGAAAACTGAAATATTAGCCATACTCAATGAAATATTTCCTCTCGAATAAAAATGAGATATGGGTCGTATTTCTCAATGTTAGTTACAGTTAGATTAGATGCTGGAAGTAGATGTATTTTGTTGGAAGGCAAATATATGAATGAAAGGAACAATACTTACAATACTTTTGTGACGTTTTCTAGTTGATATCTGATAGAAAGTTTGTGCATAATCTTCACATTTTTCCAAAGAAAAGAGAAGCAAATATTTTTGGTCTGAGGTTCACCTAGAAATTCAAAGCAATTTTTGTGATTAAAATTTTATGTCTTTCTCACGCATTGGGCCTATAAAGTGAAAGTTGGCGTTCTGAATTGAAGTAGCACAAATATTTTTAATGACATATTCAGAGTAGAGCTGTTGATGTGCTTCAGAAAGGTATCTAGTTCTGTATTCCCTTGATTCCTTACTATGAAGGTGTCATCAACGTATCTCAACCAGACTTGGGGCTCCTCGTGGGCTTTTTCGATGGTCAGTTCTAAACCCATTGGCAGCCCCTCATCTTGCGTGAAGAATTAGTCCTTCAGTTAGAAATAGCAGTTCCGTACACAGTTTCCTAGTAAGTTCATGATTACTTTCATTGATAAGTTCGTTCTATCCTCCAGGTCTTCGTCTTAGGATAGCTTTCTCTGTATGACTCGAAGTGATTCTTCGACAGAAACACTGGTGTAGAGGCTTTCCACGTCAAAACTGATCAATTGATCTTGCTCCGTGACTCCGATTACCACAAACTGCCTTATATTCTCCACAAAAAAGTTTTTTCTTGTACTTTGATATTCATTTTTCTGTTATAACGGAAACTTGTGAAATAATTGGAAATTTTCCAACTCAAAGGCTAATTGCACAAGTAACAATTCAACTGCTACCAATACTAATCTGATTTTCTGAAGGGGTTCATTTTTTGCATAGATTCATGCCAGTCACATAAGATACGCACTTTACTCAGATCAGATTGATTTAAGGTGATATTTTGAGAAACTTGTGACGACTATACTATATGAATAGAATTATCACTACTATACCATTAGGTAATATAGGATACTTGATCCTGTAGAATTTTTATTGTCAGCCATAAATCCTTGAACCTTCATGTCCTGGAGTAGATCTTTGAGATGGTTTGGATTTTTTGTGATAACTCATTGAGGTGTTATGGAGTCATGATGGCACTAGGTTCTATACTAGTAGGGGTGCTGATTGGTTTGCACTTGTGCTGGGTTGATCTAATCGATACACGTTATGGATAGGTGTACTGCTGGTGTAATTTCGATCGGATTTGTATTCCAGTCCATTTTTGGCCTTCATAAGTACTCAACACTTATATTCTGTTGAATTCCTATACGTTTTTTCTATAGAAATTATTGGAATGCTCATATATATCGCTGACTTCAGTGTCGATCTGATCAACTTCGCTACACTACGCTATCAAATCGACCTATAAAAAGACTGCCTCTTCTTAGAGCATTCCCGAAATTTACTGTCTCGGTGTTATCGAAACTATAAAATTCAGAATGCATATCAGGATATGAGAACACAAGTGTAGCTGCTGCTTTCTGCATCTGAAGAAATTCGTACTTACAAAACATGTTAAAGAGAGTCATTGAGATCTAAAAGCATCGCAACAATAACATCAGGAAAGAAAAAGGTTGAAAGTCCGGAAATAGACCAGAATATAACTTCAATAGACCAGCAGCTCATTTTTAAACAACATGGATGAACTGGCCTAAGTGCGGACATATTAGAAGTCAACATACTTATACTACACCCCACCATACCTTTCCAGTATGAATAGAAATGAACACGGACCTCCCCAGTCGATCGTGGGTGGGACGTCGAGATGTTAGTAGCTCCCCAATACCTTTGGGTTGAGAGCTACGAGAATGGTTCCAGAATGACCAAGCTCAACAAAGAAAAGACAAAAATGTTGGAAAAAATATTATGATTTATAACCATAATCTCCTTGCAGCTCTACACCCCTTTCCCAGCAACGTTGCTCGTTTTGGCAGCTCATACGTTGTAACGAATATTTCGTTACATTCATATATTCATAATGTTATCTATAACACCAATAGTTCAATCTCCACTATTTCCACCATCTTTTTACTCGGTAACCAGCATTATAGTCACTACGGCTGCTGTCAGAACAAACCGAATTGTTTCGTGTTCCGTGGACAAACAAGTTGGAGTTGAGTTTTCGACGAAAGCCTTTCTCTTTCATTCGAGTGCTCGGCTTGAAAAATTGATATCTGGTACGTTGACATGTTGTTCCTTTTTCTGAATATCTATTATTAGTAAAGTTGATGGGACTGGTTTGAGTTTATCTTTTGTCT
>WOGR01006186.1:0-13253 GCA_015342045.1 Leptinotarsa lineolata | reverse complement strand
TGGAGGTAACAAAACGTTTTTAGGATTAACAAGAGGTATATTCTTCACGTTAGCTTGACCTGGAATATATTTATCTCTTGTAGGCCATTCTTTTACTTGATAATGACTCTGTGTTGCCCTACTGTTCCAAAAGCAAAGAAAACGGCAAAACTTCGTAAATCCACCCTGAAGACCTAGTAATAGTCCCAAGCCACAATAAATTGCCATCTTCTTGACTTTAACATGCCATTCATTCACCGACTCCTCACCTTGCCGCAAATGGTCAAACCGGACCCTCATTCGAAAGCCTAACACTTTTGGTTTAAATTGTTGGTCTAGCGTGGAAACAAGCTCTGCATACGACTTTTCGAAGGGCTTCGCTGAATAACACAAGTTCTTGAGAATTTAGTAGGCATTCTCTGTTATCAAGGTAATGAAAATCGAAGTTTTTCTATCATCTTCTACCTTATTGGCCTTCAAAAACTGATCGAGCCTTTCAGAAAAAATGTTCCAGTCATCACCTACATCAGAATAATTGATGTTGGATACATTTCCAGTGTACACCACTGTAACATCCGGAACAGTACTCATTTTCGTTGTATTGGAGAAATGTGGTTTCTCCCAACCTCAGCGTGATAAAACAATATCAGACCTCCGTCCAAAAAAATATATATTGCTGCAGTTCCTTTTTGACAACTAATTCATCTCGTCGCCAAATAATTGTTGTATCTCAAGCGAGATGCCGATGAAACTTTTGAATAAATCACACAGCCAAATTTCAACATGAACATTTTATTTCTCTACCAGACTTCTACCTCAAACCAGAACGACAAATGACATTTTTGCACCAACATAATCAATGTTGCCAACCTTAACCTAAGAAATATTCAATATGCTACAAATATAAACGATCAGATTACTGGTATTGTGTTTTGAATGATAGAAATTTCCTAAGAAACATTCTGTTCACTGATGAGGCTACGTTCCCTACCAATGAAAATCCTCACTGGTTTCTAAACTGTAAGGACCAATACTCTCAAAAAGTTAATGTATGGTGTGGTATTTTAGGCGACAGAATAATTCGACCGTTTTCCTTCAGTGATACCAGTAACACTGAACGATTATAGAATTTTTTTGATGATGAAATGGATTATCTTAAATCATTGAAAATCTACCCCTTAAAGTGCGACAAGATATGTACTTTCAGCTAGATGGCGCTTCCGTTCATAATTCTTGGATGGTTCGAGAGTGGTTAAAGGAACATTTTCTATTACGTTGGATTGGTAGAAATAGCCCATATGAGTAATTGCCTCCTCGCTCTCCTGACATAACTCCAATCGATTTTCACTTCTGGGGAACTGTCAAGAATGGGATTTACAAGTCTAGGCCACGAAATCGACAAGAACTTTGTAAAATAAGTATTATAGAATTAGAATTATTATAGAATTTAGGTGAGTGGCCAATAATAATAGAAAAAGAATCGAAAAACGTATTAGAATTGGGGGAGGGCCAGTTGAAAGAGACAATAATTGGATCTGACTTACAATAGTAGTGTTTATGTGGTTTTTAGTAACTAATAATCAAAATTTGAATTGTTTTGTAATTAATAATAGGTTTTTCATTCTTATTCCTACACTATAACGAATTATGATTCAAGAATCAAGAAAGTAATACAAATTATGAAACAACAGAACTTAGTTGGCGCTCCGGGGCGACTTGATTGATTCCAATGGCGCATTTGCTTTTTCAACTGCAGGAAAACCCAGAAAAACCTGCATCACCACATCATCTGAAGATCTTGATCTGCCAATGACCTCTCTTTCATAGAATAAAATGTAGGGTGTCTCCAGAGGCTCCAATGAATTCAAGATATCGCCAGAATATTCAGTGACTATCGTCAAACTTGAACCAGTCCGTTTTGTCTTTAACCAATGCGTAGTAATGACCAGATTCAAGACCAGAACCACAGTGAACAATGAGACTGCATGAAGATTATAATAGTGGTCTGCTAGATTGAAGTGTTCATCTATTTCGAACCTTAGTAAGAGTTTGGTTCTTCTGTATGAGGTTGACTCATTTTGGAAGATCATCAGTGTTATCATTATATTGACTGGTGCCTCAAAAGTTCTATTTTCAGAAGACTAACCAGTAAACTTTGTACGACCTGGTTTTTAGTCATATTAGGAGACGCTAGTTGAAGTTCCAGGAAGTCATACACTTTTTTACAAACTCTTGAACATGTACTAAAAAGTAAACAAGTGAGGATAAGATCTACAAACACAAGACGAGATAGACTGTACGGAATCATTCAATCCAGAGCGGTCAGGACTGCTATTTTCCTACTCACTAATTCATTAGTATCGTAGTTTCTCATTTAGAATCATTAACTGAAAATCAGACTTCAATATGAAAATTACAAAAGCAAAATATTGAGAATTTTCCCTTTTTGCAGTAACGTAGTAGGCTGGTTTCGAAGCTGTCACTCAGGCTAAGTGCGGCCCATGAAAGTATATGCCTGAACCAAAAACCAAATATCTGCTTTCAAATATGACTAAAATAAAGGGGTGTCTTCATCTTAAGTATGTCACACTGTAGAAAATATGAATTCGCCCTAGAATCATAAGAAATCAAATATCACGAACAAATTTAAATAAATGTTCCTGTAGTGTTTGTCGAGGAATGAAAGAAATTACTGGTTGTTAACGTGAAGTGTATAAAAATGATATCGTATAAAGTCATAATATGGAGAGGTATGAATATATTCTATCAAGTTTTAGAAGTGTTTATCAGACAGTTTAAAGCAAAATATACATAACCACATCTTATTATATCATACGTAATCGCCTGAATCGTAATATGAATTTTATAACATAACGTTTGAAGAATTGAATAGAATTAGAATTATGCAGTAATCAGAATTCCAACTCACTATACTCAGCCGATCATGTCACAAACGCCTGGGGACTGAAACTTTCTCAACTATAATAGAATGATTCTTTATTTATTGATATAATCATGAGTTATTTCACAGATATTCAACCTTACATAACTTTTTTGTGTTACCTTCAGTGTTGTCTTCTGAAACCAGTTTGATTAGTCCAGAGGAATTATTCTGATAAAGAACTGTAGGACTAGCTACAGTGGTAGTCGGCTAACAGAATATAATAAAGAATGAATCTTCATTTCATCGTTTAGAACAACCCCTGAAAAGTCGTAAAAAATTCAGGTGAAGCTTTTTTTCCATGTCTGAAGTGCAAAAAAAAATTTTCTCCTCATCCGTGGTATGATGAAATTCTTCTTCAGTTTTTTTATAAAGGGGTTCCCATTTCTCTAAAATGTTTTATCAAATTTTTAATATTCATGTTATATAAAAATTGAAATACTTCCGGAACTATCAAAGCTACTATATTGAATATTACCTTTATATTTATGAAATTCTCTACAAACAATTAGGTTTCGTTTTTTTTTGTAGTCCGCATTTAATCATTAAAAAATATTTTCGAAACTAATCAAAAGATTTGTATCCTTTCATCCATGATAATAATTATACAATTTTCACACTATAGTTTTATACAAAACGCGTTTCACTCCACGGTAGTTTCATCATTTGGACTAGTACATCGACATTGTAGAAACGTGTTGAGATAACAAAGTCACTTTTAATTTTTGAAATTATTTTTGTACTCTATTCCAGAATTTTTTGCCCTTCATTTAACGTAGATATCGTGGGTTATTCTATCTCAACGTTAAGCAGATGATTCTGTTGAGTTAGCAGAACTACGATACATCTCTCTGGTATTAACCAGATATACCGTGTTCTTTATTAGTAGAGCAACAAATTCCGCAATTGGAGGACAATGCCAAGAGTCTATTTTCACTAGTGTGAAAATTACAATCAAACTTCTGGACCTTCTCCCGAGTCTGTCTCTCGTTCGTATGTCTCTGTTTTCTGGCATGAGAGCTAGCTTAACTAATTTTCTGTAAGTGTGCTATGATATATTTAAAAGCCTCAACGTATGGCTGACTGTTTACGGGTCAAGGTGTGATTGGTGTAACTTATCTTTAGTGTAACGGGATTTTCACATTTCCTCTTCGTCTTTCTTCTTTATTTTCATCAGTAGAAGGTACGACTATTTCAATTTTTCCCTTGCCGATGTTATTTTCATACAACCACATCACTCCAAGAAGTATTTTCTGTTGCTCTTCATTACTTGATACTATTTCTCTATCCTCCACACTTTTTTTACCGGGCACTTTAAAACAGTAGCCAGCAGGTAATATTGTTACCCTCCACTGGCGCTTTTATCCCATTTCGTCATGTTCGCCATCATATGCTGTCTAATTACAGAAGAATATCACTAATCCGGCACTGTTGAAAACCAGAGGGTGCCGGATTGTTGGAATGTTCGGATTACTGGATTATAGAGAAAAAATCATAATAATGTATCGAATCTGAAGCCGTCCCTAACCGGCTGAATTGATATGCCAGCCTCACCTCGAAATAATGCAGTCTGGAATCGCCGGTAAAATTCTAGACGAGTACCGAACCGTCTACAGAATTCTCGAAAGGACCTATACCCATATAAGAGGGCAGTTGAGAAAGTGTATTGAGCTGCTAAACAAGAAATTCGAATAGTGGAAATAAATTAAGTGTTAGTTGCTAAGTGTTGTAATAATGAATTAGTTTGTGATTATTGAAATATTATTGGAAATAAATTTGTTTAAGACAGTTAATTCATTAATTTGTCACAATAAATAAAATAGTGTCTTATGTTTCCGTTTACTTGACATTTATAACTACACACTAGTCTCACTTCAAAACAACAAGTAAATACGTAGGTACGTGCACGTGATAAGTTTTGAGGTTAGACTTTTAGACGACGACGCGGCGATGGAGCGTATAGGCGTAGAAAAGCGAGGGAGGCGCGGGCGGAGGGTTTTTTAAGAAAAAAACACAAGCACTACAGAAAAAACCTTAAGGCGCTCTAAAAGCGGTGCCTGTGCGAATGTAATGATTCACATTGGATTTGAATCACTGGAGATTAAATCCATGTGGAAAAATGTTCTCCGGAAGTTTATTCCACATAGACGTAGTTCTCTAAATTGAAGAGTTCTTGAATAGTGGAGGGAGCGGATTATTGGAGTGCCAGATAAGTGAGATTCTACTGTACATCGATATTTCCTTCTTGCAACTCATGAAGAATAACATGAATATTCCAATCTCCTTCCGCGATGAAATCACTGGACAGATCTTTGTACGAAACAAATGGATTTTTGTGTTTTTTCGAAATAAAGGGTGTTGTTCTTAATACCACACATGAATTCTTAGAACGCTAAATGAGAGATCAAGTGGATGCAATCAACTTTTAGAAAAAGCCTTTCTATTGCTTTAGGTAGGACACCAATCGAAGTCCCAGTAAATGAGTATTATTACCTTCACTGTTATCGCTGGTTATTATCATGATAACAAAGCTGTGGCTTTTGAACTCCGAAAACAGTGACACTGAAAACCTCAGCCGCGAAAGTCTAAATCATTTTATTCAATTTATGTTCGTGTATTTTGTTTCGTTTTGAAAGAACTATACATTTTGAGTCTTCGTTTTCCTTATATATCAAGGATTTACGAACACACTGTAATATTTTTCCTAAATAACTTATTTATTTAGTACCCAAACAGAGGCTATTTCAGCCTAATTACTTGGATAAATAAGGTGAATTACAATTGTGTACATAAAAATATTGTCTATGTTATACCTACTACCTATTATTCATTGATCATTGCCCAGAATTGTAGAAGATCAACAGAGTGGAGATGTGTAAAATCAGTCTCAGATACTTATATTCAATATGCAGTCTAAAATATTTGTACGATAAAGCGCTTATCTATAAGGGTGGGCCCAAAAGTACCCGTCCCAACAAAGAAAACCTAAAAAATTTTGAAAAAAAATTATTTATTTTTCAACATAATCTCCTTGTAGCTCCATACACTTTCCCCAGCGAAGTTCAATAAGTTCGATACTGTTTTTATAATAATAACTGTCTTGTTCCCAGAGTAGAATCCAGTTCAGCTTTTAAATTGGTTGGGCTGAGGTCTTTCAAATACAAGTATTATACCACGTAACGATGACCAATTTTTTCCATTTTCACAAACTCACCGAAAACGTTCGCTGTTGATGGCTGCCAAACAAATACTAAACAACGCAGCGTCTTCAAACTAGAAACAAATAGCTTGTGTACTTTCTAATACAGTAATATATTTAAAACAACTTCCGTCATCTCTAGGTCAGGACGGGTATTTCTGGGACCACCCTGGTATTATGTTGGAAGGATACCCAATTCTCTCAGCTACATCCTTGATAAATTCTTTCTGGATATATCAGTTTCATCTGAGCTTTTTAAAATGATTTTTCCAGTAGCAGGCCAACGCAGAGATGTTTGCCTAAATATATGGGATTTTGGTGTTTTGCGAAATGAAATTTTTTATCATTTCGCCATTTTCTCAGTAAAAAAAGACAGGACTAATTTCCTTTTTTTTTCAGCCAAAAAACAAAATGGGTCGGCGTTCCGAACAAACAGCCTCGGTAGCGGAACGAGGAGTCCACCGGCGGAAAGAAAAAGCAAGTTTTCGATAGGAAAATTATTGAGGCCATGGAAATGGAAACGGAAACGAAAATCGGATAGACTTGAAGCAGTTTCTAGGAGTAAGTATACCATAATTTTATTTTTCTCTTCCGGAGATCTCATATCTATTTTCAATTCTATAGTTCTCATTTTCGATTTATTTCGAAATTTCTGTGGCAAAATAAACTCCGGTTTGATGCCAAGGAGGGAGGATTTATTAAATAAAAAGCCCAGAGGATACAATACATGTATATTCTATTCAATGATATCTACGGTGGAAAGAAATTCTCCATGATAAACTTAACACAATTTAAAAAAAAATCTTTTCACATGCGATGTGTATTAGCGATAAAACATATATTTTCATAAAGCATATTCTTCTTCTACAAGAGAAAAACGAAAACAAAACATGTAAAGTCATAATATAAGTTCCTTTTTTTCCCCTTTTTTTGGGTGTTCAAACTTTGAGAAATGAACGAAGCTTAAACAATAGAGAATCTGCTGCTGCTGGAGTGTTATATTGGACAAGCTGGGATATGAACCACAGAAGATCCCAATTAGTCAATAACTTATCGTGTTCATGAAGTTTGCCTACAAATTTAATAATCAATAGAAAAATCAAATTTATATTCATATCTTTCTTCAAGATTGTCAACGTTTGGAAAGTAAACTTGAAAAAATATACCTGTAGAACACCTCGATCAGAAAAACAGCTACAGATATACTACTTACGAGGGTGGTCTGAAAAGTTTTCGACCCAACAAGGATACAAGACATTTATTCAGTTTTTTTTATTTTCCACTATAGTCTCCTTTTAACGCTACACACTTCTCTCAGCGATGCTCACATCTCTGTAACCAGACTAAATAGTACTTGGCATTTTTTCTGCAAAATAATTGTTTATGAAGGTGATTGCCTCTCCATTTGACGAAAATCTCTGTCCTCAGAGCGCCTTTTTCAGATGGGGGTACAAAAATAAGTCGCTTGGGGCTGGATCTGGTGATTAAAGCGGATGGTCAAAGCATTTCAAACCGTAATTTGTGGATTTTTGCCATGGCAACTGCTGAGGTGTGAGACGGTGCGTTGTCTTGGAGAATCAGGATTTTCTTCTTATACAGATGTGGTCTTTTTTCCGCCAGTTCTGCCACTAGCGTGTCAAGTAATAATGCGTAGTATGCTCCTGTAATGGTTCTTCCTTTTTGAAGATAATCGATTGAAATAACTCCATAACTATCATAAAAAACAGTCGTCATCACTTTCCCAGCCGAAAAAACCGTGTTTGTTTTTTTTGGAGCCAGTTCCCCCTTTGTAGTCCACTGTTTGGACTATATTTTAGTTTCGGATGTATAATGGTGTATCCAAGTTTCGTCTACAGTCAGAACTCGAATTTATTGCGCCTAAGCTGCGCCAACAGAGCGTTGGAAATGTTCATTCAAACACGTTTTTGATCTAACGTGAGCAAACGCGGCACCCAACGCCCAGACAGCTTTCTCAGCACAAATGTTGATTTAATTTGGCGGTTGTCTAGCACCATTTGGTGAACTACGGTGATGTTTTCGTCGGTAGTTGCAGTTTTTGGACGTCCCGAATGTTCATTGTCTCCCAAGCTCTTACGGCCACGTTCAAATTCAGCTGCCCAAAATTTTACTGTGATGAATGATGGTGCAGAGTCCCCATACACAGAATCCAACTTATATGTTATTTTCGTAGGCGAATTGCTTTTAAATAACAAATATTTAATGACAGCTCAATACTCAATTATGTCCATTTACATAAAAATACCCACATCAACTCACTCAAATGACTCTTACATAACAACTGTACGTCCAAAATTACTGAGACTTTGATCTGTCAACAGATTTGTGATGTACTGTCTGGAACCTTTGGTGTAGTAACACCAAACCGTTATTTTTAACACCTCGACACATGTTTCAATCACCAAGTGATCATCTTCAAGAAGAAGATTCAACTAATTCTACATACAAGTCAACGTTCATTGATTTTTTTTTTGTTTACATAATTAGGTAATTTCACAATGTTGCCTTATCTACTAGTCAGGTAATCCTAATGAATAAATATATTATTTCAACAGGTTATATAGTGGACTATTAGGCATTGGTCCACCATCGTTATTCATAATATTATCATGTTGACTTATTTCTAAGCTCTCATAGGTATCTAGATACCTATTGTTGTTAACTTGTCTAACTAATCTTAGTTCACGTTTCTTTGTCTTTAACTGCGAAACATCACATCAAAAACTTTCAGGTCAGGGTTAATAAACCCAAAAATAGCAAATAATCTGTTAGACCATGGAAACCTACTAAGAGGTGGTTATATTTGATATTTATTCTAGTTTCAGCCTTTATTTTGTTTATCTGATGCAAATCAATCTTGTTTCAGCCTTAGAAAGAAAAATATCAGTCCGAGCCAATAGAGACGACCTGGTATTGAAAGGAATACTTTTACCAGAAAGTCCGTTATCACCCCCCAAATCCGAGCCAGGTATGTATTTATCATTAGCACAAAAGCATACTAAACGAGAATATTATATTCATATCTGCGTCATCTGATATTTGTGCAGGATCTGAGCAAGTCATGAATATGTCAATTGTTATAATAATTCAACAAACGAAATGTTTACTTCAGTAATTCTCATTTTCCAAGTAGTGCCCTCTATCGAAAATGCTCGAAACTTTACAAGGAACGAATGGAAAGTATCCTTCAACGTGAAGTAGAGATGGCGTTTATCGATTCATTTTAGAGACAGTTATGTCTTCCGGCCTCTAGGTGGATCGTGGGTATTGATTGTACTGTGGGGTGTTCATTTCCGTTGTAATGCAAAATTCTTTGTTTCAAGACTTAAAAATTTGCGGTACGTCGAAAAGTGACACATGTAAAAGACATATTTTTACAATGTGGTTGGTAACTATAGGATAATCATTTTTATCAACTGATAGTTGAGTGAAAGCATTAGAAAGTACGATTTCCATTCCAAACATGAAAACTTCTATATATATTTACGAAGGAATGATAACTGAAGATTACATTTTTTTTTTGAAAACCGTTTCTTTGGGATTAGTTTACATTTTTTATGGTTCTCTGAGGCAAAACTGAAAGACTTTTGGTGTCGGAAATGAATCCTTTTATTCAAGGAGAATTAGTAGAGTGTACAGAGAAGGCATTCAACTTGAGCTGTTTCAATTTCGTTTGATAGAGATGTCCTAAGAAAGATCCAAGATCTCTCTACCTCAACAACCTACCTCTCTCAAAGAAATTTTAGAAATCCATTGAATTACTCATTGAAAATGAATCTTTCTTGAAGAAACTTCATAACGAACAATTTTTCTGCCAAGTCACTGCCAACTTACGATCAAAGCTCTACATTCATAATTCGATTAATGAACTCAGGGAAAACATCGATTATTGAAACAAGAAAATGTAGTCACAAACTTCTTAATAACTGGATAATCCCAAAGGTATTCGATAATTCAGTTGTGTGTGTGTGTGTGTGTGTGTGTTTGATAAATGATCAGCACTGGCGTCTGAAGAAAATACTAAGTGCCTTTCTGATTCATTCGTAGTGCTTTCTTCATCACATAAAGTTCAGAATAAATATTCCAGTGGTTATGACGAAATTCCCACATCTGAGATGAAAAGAAGTATACCAAACATAGGTGAAATTATACAAGGTCCTGCAACAGTGGCGCGGTGTTACATAACTCTATTTAGGAAACAGATAGGAATCTAAATTTATAAAATATTACCTTATTATTCGAGCTCGACAAAATAAAAGTATTGGCGGTCGTAAAAAATATTTGTTCGGACACGTCACAAAATTGAAACAAGATATCTTTTGTATATTCTTATCAGTCGTCAAATGGATTTCGCTTAGACAAAGGTTTTTCATCGAGTTTATGGCGTAGAAATAGGAAGAACGACCATTTTTCGAAAAAAATGTTTATTTAAGAAAAACTATTGAACCCAGCTATAGGAAATACTTAATGAAATTTGTAGTGGTTTCGTTGGCACTCCTTATGAATCAATAATATACAGGGTATCCATTTAAAATAAGGAAGATTCTGCAAATTTTTATTTACAATATGTGGCAAGCGGTTTTTCATACCCTGTATATCACAGGTCGATTTCAGATATATCGTTTGAGAGAGTTACCAATGTAGAATAGTTAACACAAAACAATTCAATTGGATTTGGCACAACTTCATGATTTCAAATATACTGACTGACGAATATTGGAAAAAAAACCTGTCATGCTAGATATTTCGAAAACCGTCAATAATTTTGAAGTGAAGATATTGCATGAAGTGTCTTCTAATTTTTATGTAGAAACCGAATAAGCGATGAAAAATATAGGTTGCTATTTGGAAAAACACAGTTGGGATCCGATTAGAAAAAATTGAACACCCTGTGTGACCACCAATATTTTTATTTTGTCGAGCTTGTGCAATAAGGTACTGTAATAGAAATTTAGATTTCTATCTGTTTCCTCGATAGAGATATGGAACACCGCACCACTATTGCAGGACCCTGTATAGTTGTTTTGACTCTCTAAGTATTTCAGACTCTTCTAAAATTGAGAAAGCAAAGTTTTCTATCGATCCAAATTAGATGCCTCTATACTCGTGTAGCGACTCACAAGTGTAGAATTCTCATGCAGATCAGAGATTGACAAACCCTGGTGTCATTGATCACATAAAATCTTCCCATGAAAATTATTTTGTCAAAAAATCTCAAACTGGAGCACCCTTGATAAAGAAATAATCAAAAGATTCAATAAATTTCAGCATTCCATTCACAAATGTTCTGAGTACACCTCAAGTCACACTGCTTGACAATATCAAGTTGGCACTTACATTTTTAATGTTATTTACATTTACATTTTTAATGTTATTAACATTTGACAATGAATTGATACTTGGTGAAAGATTTTTCAACATTATTGCCTATAATATGAGAAACTGAACAGATTTTGATTTTTGCACCACCTGTCAACGTGTGAACAAAGTATGCCGATTTCATTTCTCGCGTAGAGAGTTTTTACAAAACAAAAGCAAATCGGTAGAAACACCAACGTTTCTGTGCATCTTGAATATGTCTTACTTAATTTCATTTGTACTTGAAGATTTTCCAGAATAACTTTGAGTAATGTTGTTATTACTATTCATGTGACGGTACAGTGTTTTGCATTCTACAACGTGATAAAATAATATTGAAAGATAAATGTAAATTGTGATTATACATTCACATATTAGCTAGTAGACACCTGATTTGTTGTCCTTGAGAATGGATTTTTGTTCTTTACGTTTCGTCCCAAGGTGATCCAGATTCATATGCTATACTGATGTTCTGTTCAGTCAATAATCTTTTCATTTTTTCTATATTTTTTGTATATGCGTGTATTTGATAGATGTAAGCATCATTTTGAATGCAAGGAATGGCCGGTTCGGAAAGTTTTATTTGAGGATGTGATGAATTTTGTTCGTGTTGAAGATGTTATTAACTGCAATTTGTTCAACCAAATTCAGTTCCCTATTGAAATTCTCTGCGGACATCGGAATACTGATAAGTCTGTTGATTATGCTATGGGAAGCTGCTAATTTATGTTGATGGGTACGATTAGAAAGGTTGTTGATAGTTTTGTCTGTATGAGATAGTTTGTGGTAAATCATGGAAACAGGTTTGTTTACTATTTTCATTCAACATTTTGAGAAATTATTGATTTGTATAGAGTAACAAATCACTTTCGTGAATCTGGAATTATCAAAAGTGTTCATCATCAAGACTTGGTATCTTGGTTTATGCGTGTTGTGAATAAGTGATATATTTGTGTGAATTTTGGAATAGTGGATGAAAATGGAGACTGCGGTATATAAAACTGTACCTTAGTGGCTATGTAGGCAAACTATGTAAAAACTATCGGGCAAGACTATCCAGAATGAATTCGGTGCAAACTTTTTCCACTAACAGAAACATTTATCCAACGGTTTCAATCGCGACACTTTAAAGTGACAGGTAAAACTCTGTCTGACTAGTCAAATAACAACGAATAACTAAGTTGGCAGTTTTATGATTGTTTTCAATTAAATTCAACGGAAACAGTTTTACAGTTGAATCAAGATGTGAAACTGATGAACGATTAAAATCATATTGCGAAACACGTGTTGTGGTTTTGTAAATTGTTCAGGGAAAAACCTCACAGTGTAGTGTTCAATACGGCCAATTCCATCCTATATCAAAATCATATCTAATTTTCTTCTGAAGTTTTCCTGTTCTTGGAGATAATAAACGTTTGTCTGTCTATGAACTTCTCCATCAAGATATGAAACATGAAAAGTTCCAAGAGGAAGAAGCAAAATATAAACAATGGAGATGAGAACAGAAAAATTGAACATCTGGAAACAATCCACCACTGTTTTTATAGATTTTCGGTTATTCAAATGAATAATCTGTATGATGTGAATCTGAAAAATTTCCTCTTACAATGATACCGCAATGTTTTCTGTATTGAAAAGTAAGGGAATCACTTAAATGGGTAGGTAGGTAGTTCGAATGTGTGGAAAAATAGCCAAACAATTGAAAATTTGAACAAATCAAAATTCAGTTCATATATAACGATAAATATATTTGAACTG
>WOGR01006185.1:0-15154 GCA_015342045.1 Leptinotarsa lineolata | reverse complement strand
TAAAAAATAATCGTACGAAAATGTTCACGATTCAATTCCATTTTTGAGCCGAGATGAATCTTTTAAGTTACTGTAAAAAACACAAATAGCGCTCATATGTCAAAATGTTCTGAGTGCGTATAACCTCAAAAATGTCCAATTTTACGATAGAGCTGTCAGTTGCCAGATTGCAACACTGGAGTTGCCAAATCCCGAAACATAAAGCATGTCAAGCGAATTACACAAAAGTTAGAAGGTTTACAAATGGTTGGAAAGCAACGTTTGTGGCGCTAAGGATGGTGATGAGCAATCCCTGAGTTTATTGAAACTTTGGACTGAATAGTATTCCAACAAGTTGGATTTTCATTCCATGACCCATGGGCAAATCATACGGCCCTCAAACAGTAAATCACTGATACATGGTATACTTCATCTAATAGTAACGTATCAACACGTCGTGAGTGATACAGTTCCAGAATGTGGGAGAAGTAGAATAAATGAATAAGTCAAATGACACGTAGCAACAAAACTTAACCAATTCAGTAATCTGCGTCAAAGCAATGTCGAAGCCTATTCCACCGCTAGCGTCAATTTTAGGCCTATAGGTTTCTTATAAATCAAATATGTGACACTTATCAATCAAGGCATCTCAATTCTAATTATATTCCAATAATACTCTCAATTCACAACTGATACAAATATTTCAATAGGCCATTTTCGCTATCTTCAGTTACTATTACTTATCTGTTACTATACTTGCGTTCAGCCTATTCCCAAAAAGGGCAAGAAAAATCTTCCAAATTACTATAGACCACTCGCTTTGCTATCAGTCATATCAAAAATCCTGGAGAAAGCCGTAAACGACCATATCCTCTAATATTTGGAAGGCTTTTACATCTTGAGCGATCATCAATATGGCTTTCGGACATAAAGATCAACAGGCGACCTTCTATCGTATGTCACCCATATTTGGAATAATACAATCGAGATACATGGAGAGTCAAGAGCTGTTGCATTTGATGTTTCTAAGGCCTTTGACCAGGTGGTGGCATGAGCGTTTGCTGGCCAAACTTCAATGCTATGGCTTGTCGGACAATTTTTGTGTATGGCTCTCTAGTTTCCTGAAAGAACGTTTCCTGCAAGTGGCCGTCAATGAAAATCTCTTGAATACTTTTACCATCAATGATGGTGTTCCCCAGGGATCCGTATTGTTTCCAACTCTCTTTTTATTGTATATCAACGATTCATTGGATAAAACCAAGAATCCAATATATTGTTTTGCTGACAACAGCACACTTGTCTCGTCAGTTCATTTGGATACCAGGATATCGGCTGCGGATGCACATCTTCACCGGCAGCAGGACGTTGCATATCTTAATGAGGATGTTGAAGTGAATTCGAATTGGGATGAAAGTAACCAGGTTCAATTCAATGCCACCAAAACCCAGGCATCTGTTTTCTCCAAAAAGATGAATATATCTGAATGTGATTTAATAATATCAGGACAGGCAATTCCACTTTCTGCTTCGATAAGTTTGTTGGGAGTTAAAATGGACACCAATATGTCTTGGCACAATAATGTTGCTGGAATTGCAAAGGCTGCTTTTCAAAAGCTTGGAACACTGTTCCGAACCAGAAAACTGTACACACCTCAGCAACTTTCGATACTTTATAAAGCTCAGATCAGACCTTCTTCGGAGCAATTTTCTCATGTATGGAGCTCCGTCCCTAAGCATACCCTGAAGCTGCTGGATTTCATCCAGAAAAGAGCCATCCGCCTCATTGGAGACGCAAATATAACTTGTAACCCTGATAGCCTGGAACATCGAAGAAAGGTTGGAGATTTGTCGCTCTACTATAGATACTTTCACGGGAAGTGTTCAAGGGACTTGTTACATTTGATTCCACCAAGAGCGGTACATATTAGAAATAGCGACGGACTGTGGCTGCTCATCGTTTTGAGGTTAAACTTCACTGTTCGAAAACTCTTTCATTTGGAGAACTGCGTTCATGTGGAATAAATTTCCTGAGAACGTTTTTCCAAATGGATTAAATGTCCGGCGATTCAAAACCAATATGAAACACTACTTTCGCACAGGTACCGCTCTTAGAGCGCCTCAAGGTTTATCCTGTAGTGCTTGTGTTTTTTCCTTAAAAAACGAGGCCATGCTCGTTCAATTCCTAAAGATATTCAGAATGAAACAAACATGTTTTTTTCAGAGTATTTCCGAAGTTGCGCCTGTAAACTTTGTAAGAACCCGAAATATTAAATCCGAAAAATACAGTCATCGTCTCTAATTCCAGAAAAGCATGCTTACCTTGTCTGAGAGTCATGGGGAAAATTTTCTCGTTCTCCCTGCAGCTTTAGCGGAAATTACTCCATTAGACCCGTGAGTAACAAAGAACTTAGCAATTAGTGCCCTCAGGCATCAAATATGAAACCGGGTAATTTGCGTGGATTCCTGAACATTCTGGATATACACATGCTCTTAACTAAGTCATGTGATAACGTTTGGGGTCCAAAATGCACCGCTCTTGATATTAGGATTTTTCCGGCAGCAAATAAAATATTGAAGAGCGTGTTTCAAAAGAATGTATCTCACGGGAATGTGCTGAGGTGATTTAGTATGTGGTGGAAATAAATGGCTACACCGGTTCCATTAAATATTAACTGGTATATTCGGTCTCCGCTCTGTTTTATCTCCACATTTACGGAACGTGTCTGTATTTCGTGACCAAGAAACTCAAGTCGTTTATAAAGAAAATTGCTCATTTCGAAACAAATACAAGAGGCCCCACACTCCCAAAGTATACCTAACACCGCAAGAGCATTAGTTAAAAAATGATGAGTGCATCAATAAATCAATAACAGACGGTGTTTATACAGAGTGGCCACTTTTTTAATGGGATTGTATTGGTAATTTTTAAACCATGAGAGTTATAAGGTCGGTCGAATGAAGAAAAAGTTGCATTGTCAAGTAATTCAAACAAATCGAGAATATCAGGGGCGGTTATTGAGATATAAGAAAAGTAAATTCTGTCATTTTGATTTTTCTTTTTTTTTCCGAGTTATTTCAAATATTATCAAAAAATGTTACATAAATTTTTTATTCGATAGTGAATTCTCCTCAACTTGACGCAATCAGATTTCGTATCCAACGTTTCGTACTCTTTTGGTCATCCACGGCCCTTTTTTTTGAATGCGGACCTGCATATTTTATGATAATTTTCGAAATAAATTTTAACGCTGAATTCAACATCATATCGTACAATGTCACTCAAAGTTGCTTTTCAGGTTATTTTGGCCCTTATCCAAATTTCTTTGGGTCGGATCTGTATTACATTTACCTTTAGTTTAATTAACAACATGGAATACATTTCGATAAAAAAATCAACTCACTCATCTTAAACTGAATGGAACGTATCGGAATCAAAGCAGAAAACAAGTAATAATTCTATTTACATATTTCAAAAGAGGAGAAAAACCTAATTCATAATAAGTAAGTGTTCGAAATGTCCACCATTGTTTAAAATGCACTTTGAAGTTCTGAAACTCAAACTTCTTATACGCATGCTTATTTCGTCTCCTTGAATACCTTCCAATGCATTCTCAATCTTCTCGCGAAGAATCCCTGTTGTCGGGTTTGCAGTATCATTAATTTTATTCTTGAGATATCCCCACAAATAAAAATACAGCGGATTCAAATCCGGCGATCTAGCAGGCCATGCTATTGGACCTCTTGTTGCAATCAATGAATCGGGAAAAGTTCGATCTAGACAATTTCACTAACATTTTGTGATTTTTTTGTTGCAGTTCAACTAATACCACAACATGTCATCTGTCAAAGTAGCTGTGAGAGTCAGACCATTCAATAATAGAGAAATCAATAGAGAATGCAAATGTATTATTCAAATGAGTGGCAATACGACAGGTGAGTAGAACTTAAAATATGGAATCAAAATAGCGAAACTTGCCACTTGTAAGAGACAGGGACGTTTTGATTTGAAAGATTTTATTATCATATGTATTTGCTTTGAGACAAAATCAAGTAGTTTTTATCGACCTTTTTTTGGTGGGGATATTCACTTTCCACAAGCTTAACGAAATGAAAATTTTAATGGAAAACTACAGATGTAGAAAGGGCAAACTTTTTTACTGATTCCGATAAATTGATGCAAAAATTCATAAGTATTTTCCACAAGGACAAATATTCTTTTTATCAGTAACTGTTGTATTTATTATTTTTGCCTATCAAGAAAAGGGGGAAGTATTTGTACAGAGAGTCATCTTAACGTTTCGGAGGATGCGTCTTCACTTAAAACCCATGTATATATTTGTGTAACTTTTCCAGATTGAACAGTTCACAATGCGTACTCGTGGTCAATTAATTAATTATTATCAATGAACTATATTGATATACATTCAGTTCGAATAAAAATGCATTTTTGTTTCAGCACGGCAGAATATGGTAACGCTATACAATATTTTTCATGTACCACTTTTACTCTGGAACGTTTACTGAAAATAATTTCATACTTTTGTTTCACATAATAATATTACGGAAATGAGAAATGAACAAAACCAATAATAATGTTGTTAAAGAATAGGTTGCTGGTTCGTACAGGGCGAGCGGCGTCATTTACAACTTCTCGACCACCTGTGAAAAGGTTGTATCACTTGTAAACATTCTTCAGACTCGGAGTACGATTTCCGTTTGCCACTGTCAACATTTTGAGTGTTTTTGAGCAGTTATTTCCATTTTTCTTCATAAAATTTGATGCAAATTCTTTGATCCATTTTTTCGGTATCATAAAATCGCCGATCACGCTAAACTTTTATACCTCTCATCAACAAAATAAACATGCTAATTAGCTGAAACTGTAAACATATGTTTGACACGAGTGTACCAACATAAAAAAATAAAAATTCGCTAATTCAATGTACGTAGCCCGCGAAATATGAACATTCACTAACAGTCTACGTATGTGTATGATCTGTAAGCTCCTGCTACCATAACCTCAAATTATTCAAAATGTGGTGAATAATTCATCTATATCACAATCCATCGGCTTTTCGTCGCGATGAATTTGATATACACCAATTGGTTTCGTCGATGGATATACAAACGAGTTGTTGACAATTCGAAGGAGTAACCTATGAATTTACGAATGGTTAGATTTCACCTGATTTACTAATAATTGGTTTCAAAAACTTGTCCTATTCATTCCAAACGCCCCTGTCCGCACAGGAACCTCTAAGGGTTGCCGTCTGGGGGCATCTCGACGCTTGGCGTCGTGCGACCAGTCCTTCCTCCACGTTCCCGCGTTTTACGCCCGCCGGCGACTCCCTGTAGAAGCCACAGACTTCTACAGGCTTTCTACGTTTAACGCCCGTCGGCGAAACCTCGATCGAAACTTTCTCGACACTCTCGAAGCACCCTGTGTTTCGAAAGTCCTGTCCTTGTCCTGAGCATGAGTTACTCATTGTCGGGATCGACAACGGCCTGCTAATTTCCACATCTGTAAGCGGCACAGGATGGCTGTACACCCTGTGCATGCTTACCCTCGGTGTCGCTACATAGGTGGGCACCATCTCCGTAGACTGAAGCTGTCTACGCTTAGGCAGAAATGCCTGTGATGAAGGCTCCTTCACCCTTCTCATCAGTTCGCAAAGCCCTAATCGCGGTTTACTTTGTGTCTTAGGGGAGCTCTCTGTTCTGAGCCGACATTCAGCTTCCCTAAGATAGCTCTCCTGAGGATCTCTGGCATAAGTTCTGCTGTCAATTCTTTCCGTGTTAGGCGAATTTAAATTCCTGAACCGATTTAAAATACCCTGGCAAACCGCATTTTCACTCCAACTTGCAGACTTTGCCCTATCGAAATTTTCGCTGCTACCGGCTTTACGACTTGCAGTCGAGTCGGGAACCGGTCGCTCTGCGACCGAAAACGAGGCACTGATGTCCTCCGTTTCAGGACCGAAACGCCCAGCCGGAGATAACCTCCGACTACTTGCCTCCACCGGAGTGAGTGGAATGCTGTTTCCCTGAAATCCAGATTCCGGGAGACTCTCCCGATCCAAAGAAATCGTACTCCGGCGACTAACAATGTCCGCCTCAGGGCAAGCTTGGTCAAACGAGTTGACTTCGCAATTTTGCAAGTCAACTCGTCGTTTTGCTCAAAATATTTGCACGTGCTCTTCCAGCCCTGGTATGCATATTTCCGAAACAAAATTAAACCTCAAACAAGAACAACACAATACCTAAAATGCTCCTGTAAAGAAAAAATCTCAAAATCACGTGCAAGTAAAAACGAAGTAACGCTATCTGAAATGTTCCTGTGGAGGAAAATCTAGAACGAAGAAACAATAAACAAAACTCAAGGTCACGATATTTAAAATGACCCTGTAAGAGAAATCTCAAAACACGAACAAGTAAAAAAATCAATTATTGATACTCGAAATGATTTTGCAAACAGAAATTCAAAACGTAGCAAGAAGAACAAAGCAAAAATATCTAGAGTGGCCCTGTAAAGAAAATATAAAGAAAAATATACCAAAAAAAAAATAAACGAACACAGATTCACCTTATTTCTTCGTCGGATTTCTCGATGGAAATTTGTCCTGGAAAGCTCGACAACAATCAGCCACCCTGTACAGCTTACACAATGGCGGGACATAATGGAACCGTGAAGGTAACCACGTGGCGAAATAAACAAGTTCTGAATGATTCTGAGAAAAAAACCAGAATCTCGAATTTATTCTTTTCGACTGATGAGGTTTACCACACTGGACACAAGATATCACTTCCGCCAAATACTCAATATAAATTCCAATGGAATTTCTCCACAATTATTTTTGTCTTGGACACACACTTTAGCCCACGTTCGTCAAACAACAAAAACTGAAAGAGTCTAGGACAAAACCGTGGGTCTATCTACAGCTAGCGTCAATAAAAGAAAGGACGCCCCTATTTCCTCAGCTTTCTCTCGGCTATTCGGGCTGTAACGAAGCTGAACTTGAACCTACTACAGCATATATTGAAAAATCTATGCAAGGTCTGCATTTATGCTGTAAGATTAATATTAACTTCCATGAGAGATTCACTAGTATTTGCTTCAGACATACCAAAATTTGTCAATATGGATTCTAAATACTCTCTCTGATTAATATACAAACAGTTCCCGACTACGGGAAGAGCCATCGGTGAAAACCTATATATAAATAGTTCATCAATTGAATTTCAGAGTAGCTCCAAGTTTTCGGGTACAATTGTTGACGAAAACCTCAAATGGGAGAAATGCATTGGGTCACTATGTTCCACCTTGAATAAGCACTTCGTTGCGCTGGGAAATTTAAAGAGCTGTTTAAATGAAGCAGGTCTCATGAGCGTTTACTATGCATTGGTATATTCTTCTATTAGTCATAATATTATAGTTTATGGTCTCGCTACTGACAGCAGCAGAGTCTCGAGCTCTTACTCGTAGAAAGCGCCACCTACACGTCTTTTTCTTTTTTAAAGATGCATAACCTTCTTGGGCGTACTTCTATCACATTTTTCAGTAAAAAAATCGATTCCTCTATCATATCTACGCAAATAAGCTACTCTTGTTACTAGTCGCTGCAAGCAACCGTTTTCTTAATATTTGGACGATTTTTTGATAATCGATGCATGTTGAAGTTATTACGAATATTCTGTTTTTTTCACAAGAATGCTTTGGAAATGAATTTGACGTGTCGTTTGAAGAGGTCATTACTGTTGGGTACGTTTCTTTATGACATTCTTAAGTTATTTTTGTATCAAGGGTGCATAATCAGTATTTGTTTCAATAAAATTTGCAGGAAATATCAACATTTTATTTCAGGAAATTTTGAATATGTAGAGTAGACTAAAATAAACGAAACTAAATTGTATTCAAATAAATTGTTGGAAGTGTCCACCTTCAGCGAAGATACAGGCACTCAGTCGTCTAGTCATTGAATCTCGTACCCGCTCAAAAATTATTGGTGTGTTTCTTATTGTTTCACAGGCGTCTACTATTTGGTTTCTTAGATCTTCCTCGTTCACTACTGGAGTCTTATAAACTAGTGACTCCAAATGTCCCCAAAAATAAAAATCTATCGGGTTTGGATCTGGGGACCTTGATACCCACGCCTGGTTAGGTTCTTCTACACCCCTACCAATCAATCGATTTGGATAGACTGTGTTAAGGAATTCCCTGGCTACAACGCTAAAATGGGCCGGAGCCCCATCATGCATAAACCACATGTGGATACGAATTTCTAATGGTACATTCTGTTTTTGTTGTTTGCAAAATCGACTACCTAGACCATCGATTTCGTGTTCTGGGATCTCTGTAACTCCTCGAGCTAGCTAGATAGCATCATAACTATGCGCCATGTCATCAGCCTCATATCATAGATGAAGAAATCCCTCTTCACCAATCACGTGATCACAATATGAAGATCGTGAGTCAATCATCTGAAGATCATACACTAGTGAGATGTGAAAATCTATTGAAGACTTGATGAGTAGAATTTTAAACTTCTGGCGTGCAAAAAATCTATTGAAACCACTTTCCCCTCACCAGAAGAAAAATACTCTTTTCTAGCTTGCGCTTCGCTATCCAATTTAGCATCATCAGGAGATGACTCAAACTGATCTTTCGAGAAATTATTCCAAACAATTGATTCAAATTTATATTTATCCTCACGAAGTCTGGCATTCCAATCAGTTTTCAATATGAATACCTCCTAATGCAATTGAAAAACGGTTGAAATTCCCAATAGCATTGATCCATGGATTCTAACTTCCTCAAATTGGAAGCAGATGAGCGTTCGGTGTAAGTCTAATTGAACGTAGAATGAAAATTTGTTCAAATTGACTCCAACATTCGTTTATTGAAGTTTTTCTCCCAGTTGAAAGCAGCAGTTCAGAAAGCAATAAACTATGTTTCGTGAATCAAAAATTCGATAGCTCGGTACAGAGTGTTTATAAGTGGATATTTTGATATTGAAAATACTGGAGTTATGTTTCCAATTTTCTCTCAGTGCATCCCAACGAAGTGTTTTGAATAATCCGGAAATTGATTTTTATATCACTACTTGTATTTATTGCATCGACTCGACAGTTGGAATCGTTTTCGTTTATGATTTTGATTTAACGATTCCGTGTGCACCATTGATTTCATCAAGAGTTTGGCCTTGCATAAGGACGATTCTGTTTCTTCAATTCATATGAGTTTGTTACTTTTTTCAATTGAAAAATAATTTATCTCTCTGGAAAAAATACGCCATAGGAACCTCAAATATATTAGTATATAGAAGTTTATTCCGACTAATATTTTTGGTGTTCTACAAAATCTCCACTCGATGTAGAACTTCTATATCACAATTGTTTTTTGTCTTATTTTTTATTGAATTACATATATTCGCATATTATTCCAACAATTCGATTGTATTTCTTTTGAATTTGAGTTTAACACTTATGATAGGGCGTTTTAACGAAAACTTGACTCCTCTGTAAGTCAGGCACGGACTATCCATCGAAAATTTCCAGGAACATCAATTTTGCTATGAAAATCATACCCTTTTGAGGTCAGCAGCTACCATTTCTCTCAATGGCATGAGGGGTCAAGTGATAGATCATTTGACAGGACTTTAATCCCTCTTTTACCTCTGTGAATTTTTACAAAATTGATTCTTTCGTAATCGAGAACTCAAATGAACTTATTTTTTGAGAAAAAATCAGAAAAAGTGCTGTCGTTTCTTTCATTGAGAAAATTATCAACAAACAATATGGGCGAAAAGAAATTAAATGAATGAATTATTGAAAATGATTTTCACCACTTAACATACAATAATACAGTCGACTTTACTTTATTCAGGATGTCCGCGGTCAGCAATTCCGAAAAAGTTCACAGCTTTTCTAGATTTGTAGGCTCAATTGAATAAGCTTCCAACTTCAAGTGTCACACAGAAAAAATTCAACGGCGTGAGATCAAGCGATCTAGTCAGCCACTTCACTGAACCACTTCTGCCGAACCAGTGTATTAGAAAACGTTCGTTTCCCACCTGAGAATCAAAATGTGGGGGTGCACCCCCCTAGTGAATTGTCATCTTCATGAATTTGTGTAATCCTAGGATCCACATATTCTTGTAATAGGTTAAGGAATGTGTCTCCATTGAGATTACCTACAATGGAAAATGATCCAACAATAAGAGTACTGAAACGTTCGACCCAAACATTCGAATTTTGTGGAGTTTGTGAATTTGATCTCATCACCAAATGAAGAAAGACATCGATTGAGTAACGACAATTATGTCTATTCACTCCATCAGTTAACATGGAAGAACTTCCGCCTGAATAACATGTATTGTATGGAATGTTTTGATTATTGGTCAATTTTTCCCTGAACTCAAAAAACTGAAGTAGACGATCACAAAATCATCTTCGTCAAGTTCACGAACTAGCTTCAATTTGGAAGAATGGGATTTGTGAGCTTTCAAAATCCGATAAAAGACCAGTGTCTAATACACCATTGGATTATCCATCTGTACATGTCCTTCAACTACCACTCCAAATGGTTAATTTCTAACTGGACGGTTTAATTCGTGTTTCTATTGTGAACAGAACTCGAAATTCAAAATGTATCCAATAACTCTTTAACGTATTGATGACTCATGTTGTGATCTGATTCGTGTTATCAATTCCTTCAACAGCTTCAGATCATTCATCTTTTCGATAATAAGTTGCAACAAATTATTTTCTTTCTTCAGTAGAATGAACCATGTTGGTACACAGTTAACAGAAGTGAAAAAATAATAATTCGTGAAGACAACTAGCTCCAACAAAAACTACCTTCGCAGGAAAAATAATAGTGTCGTCCATGTCAAAACGGTTACAGAGCGACTACTAGTTAGGTGAATTCAACAAATTTAGAAGAGCTGCGATAGAAAATTGTTCAAGAATGGCGATTACACACCTCGAACATCTGGAATAATGTAAGGAAAGCTTTAAAAAGGCGACTCATCATTGTATTAGGATGAATAAAGGTCATTTCGAGCAATTCATTTGTTGATTTTGTTTCCTTTCATATTGAACGTTGTTGATTACCCCAATTGAATTGAAACGACAGCGTATTTTCTGTTTTTTCCCAAATAATACGTTCTCTTTAGCGAATGAACCAGTTCCTAAAACAGTAACAGAAGTAATAGAGGAATAATAGACCTGTCAAATGATATCTCCGTCAACTCCCCATGCCACTGAAAAACACATGGGGGGTTGGTGCTCATCGTAAAGGGGTGAACTCTCTTGTGTGATTCCCATATCAAAATTAGTCCTTCAAGAAATAAAAATTGACGTGTTTTTCAGAATTTTCGACCATACCATGTCTGACATTCGAGGGGGTGAAGTTTTCGGTGTAACACCCCGCATAGAATTGGACATCCGGCGTAAAATAAATTTTCCCAGTGAACATTTTTTCTGAATGTATTCATTTTTTACCACCAAATTACTTGTGAAAAACTTCGACTTCAAATCAAATTATTATTATGTATGACCCATCTACCGAGTTTAATTTCTTTCAATACAAGGAATTGTCTTGAGAAATTGATAAAATTCTTATTGATTCTCTCTCTAAGAAAAGTGAACTATTTACGGAATTCTTCCACAATCCCACTGATTGCGAAAATGAATGTAATTGTGAAATTGAAAAAAATGCTGGAAAAATTCTGTTACATAAAAAATATTGTTCAATATTCATCAGAAAAAAAAAGAACCAATATCGAAATTTAACAATCGAAATATTTTAACTATCAATTTTTCTGGGATGATTTTGCTTTCTCGATAATTTCTAGCGAAAGAAGTTCCAATACAATAATTTTTTGCCAAATAATCTATAAACCTCAAAGCGAGAATATTTCGATAACTTTCCAACACTGAACGAAAAATTAGGAGTGAGAGAATTAGCAGAGAAGACAATTTGATATAATTCACCACTTGCAATTGCACGTCTGACTCAAAATCAAACATATACCTCCTTAGGGCCTGAAAATGATTCAGAAATATTGCTGTTTTTGCAAGAATTATAATGGGTTCGAGAAATTCACAAAACAACAACACATTTAATTGTAAACTGAAGCTGCCAATCTCAATACAATATAGAATATCAGTTCAAATCAGACATTGAATTTGTGTTACTGATGACTTGTTCATGTTGTGGAAATTGATGATCATTTTGATGAGATTAATGAAAAGACTTTTTGTCTAATTTCCACTAGGTTTTTTCATTGTTACAACCGGTTTCGAGCTCTAAGCCATCATCAAGTATAAACTCAAGTTGATACTTAATGATGGGTTAAAGTCCGAAACCGGTCATAAGAATGAAAATACCTTGTGGAAATTAGAGTTTTTTCATTCATCTCATTGAAGAGACGAAAATTGAATGTTAGAAGGAATTTTTGTTAAAACGAAACCCTTCTGAAATAGTAGAATAGGGCATTTTAGAACCCTGAAGTAAATCAACTAGAAACGGAGACCTCAATTCCTGCACACAGCTTATCATTTTATGAAGAGAGCGCCTCATATAGATGTATAAATTTTTTCAATCATCTTTCTGTAAACCTGAGAGAGCAACGGAATAAAAACTCCTTCAAATCAAAATTGAAAGGATATTTGCAAGATTGATTATTCCTATAGTACCAAAGAATCTCTTGATGCAAATTGAAAATGTGTTTGCTCATATGTATGAATTTTAATTGAATACATGTTTTTATATAAAGTGAGCACCATATGTCAGGGATAAATTCATTTTCTACATTATTAGCCATTTTCAAGAAAAAACCCTGAAACAGGTCGATTTATGTATTCGAAAAGACACTCTGTGACATAAAAATTATCCCCTCTCCTTCACCCCCCTCAACGTGACAGCCACCCTCCAATTTTTTTCAATGCAGACAGGGGTCAAGTGATACTTCATTTTGAAGGATTCAATGTTCTGTACAGCCATATCTTCATTTCTCAATTTCGAGCTCGCGTCAAAAAAAAACAATCGAATAAATTCTGTTATCTGAATCATTTATTGAAGCGGTAGCAATCAATGTGCAACTAACGGAAGTCTTCAGAACAAATGTTTAAACTGACAGCTATTTCTTGACAATAATAAAGGCGTTGCTGAAAGTTATCAACAACATCTTGAATGGTTTCGGGAGTGATACGTTCTATTTCTTCTCTAATTCTGATTTGCAAACTTTCAATATTGTTTGGTCTATTGACGTATACTTCAGATTTTGAATAACCCCAAAAAAAATAGTCAAGCGGTGTCATGTCGAGTGCAAGGGCTGGCCACTCGATGGCACCTCGTCTACCAATCCATCTGTTGGGAAAAACTTCATTTAGATATGCACGAACGTCAGCTGCACAATGTGGTGTAGCACCATCATGCTGATACCAGATACTTCTATCTATTTGATTCGGATTATCATTATCTGGAAAAAGTCTTTTCAGCGTTGGAACTAAAAAATTAGTCAGAAACTTCAAGTAACTTTCACCGGTTAATGTTTCTTTGAAAAAATATGGTAAAATTATGCGACTATTTATAATCCCTGCCCAAATATTTACTTTTCTGGGATATTGAGTGTGAGCCTCCATCATCCAATGGGGATTTTTTCGGCTCTAATATCGAGAGTTCCGTCTGTTGAAGGTTCCATTTGAAAAAAAAAGTTGACTCGTCGGAAAACAATATATTTTTCCTAATTGAAGGATCCCGCAGACACCTGGCTATCATTATTTCGTAAAACTCAGTTCTGCGATCTGGATCGTCTTCGTTGAGTTCATGTACCAATTATACTTCGTAAGGGTGATAATTTTCACTTTAAAAAACAGGCAATATCGAACTGTGACTTATATGTCGTAATCGGCGGCCAGTTGTCGGGTAGGTTTATGTGGATTCTCGTCGATGTTTACCAAAATATTCAATTTCTTTCCATCGTCTCAATCAATAAACTCCTGCCTGGTTTTGAAATATATTTGACAGTCCCAAACTCACGAAATTTTGTTTCTATTTTACTAACGGTAGATTGAGAAATGTGATGATCAGGATATTCATTATTGAACATTTCACTTACATTCTTCTGGGTTCTAGTTTTGTCCCCACATCCTAACATTATTAACACTTCTACTCTTTGACGTTCAGTCAAATGAGACATTGCTAGAACTTTTAGCCTCATTGTCTAAAAGTAATACTGAACAAGAAGCACAAACAACTGCTAACTGTTTCTCTTCAGCAAGTTTACAGAAAACATACAATTTTTTAGTCAACTGTGACGGCTGACATACCATGGTTGGTAAAAACAAATAAAAAAATTGAGGGTGCATGGTATATTGCGCAGCGAATGGATTCAATGGAATACCTAAGTGATACCTTTCAACACTTTGACTTTTTTTTTCATTATGGCGCATGAATGAAATAAAAAAAATCATATTGCTGAATTAACAAATGAATATCTTTCAAAATGAGGTAACACTTGACCCCCTTGTGCATTTAAAAAAATTGGGGGATGGCTGTCACGTTGAGGGGGGTGAAGAAAGGGGGATTTTTTGTCACAGAGTGTCCTTTCGAAAACATAAATCGACGTGTTTCAGGGTTTTTCTTGAAAATGACTAATAACGTAGAAAATGAATTTATCCGTTCAAGCGGAAGACCGGGGTTCGATTCCCCGCCGGGCCACCGTGCTGGGTGATCGCACGTTAGAAGGTAAGGCCTCGTTAATCCATTGCTCGCACAGGGTTCGACTTCTGAGGGATGACGTTCGTCAGCTGGTTAACGGAACGGACAATTTTAGAACAACAACAAAATATTATCAGTTCGGACTTCCATTGTCTAAAATTTTATAAAATGATGTGAAATCTCTGAAATAAACAATATAATTGAAATTTAAAAGAGATCATACACAAGGAGGAACACTGGTTCAGAAGGAAATTCAAAGAAGCCGCATATATGCTGTCCAACAACGTATTAAGCCAAGCTAGTGTAGAGATACGCAACGTATGGAAACCCGTGATCAAAGAGAAAGTGGCCAATTCCCGCTAAACCAGTGAAGCGAAGAGAGGAGATAAGTGATAGGTGAAAGGATGGGTCAAGTGAAAGTACTCGAAAGACACATAAATAGTCATCTCTC